>JAPMOQ010011966.1:0-11535 GCA_026543055.1 Argiope trifasciata
AAGGAATCATTGAAAATACTTTTGAATATTGAAAGTGCTGATACATTCAAAGCGCTTCTACATGTGGTTATCAAAATAATGGAATCACCTATTAATATAAGCAACACTTTTGAATGTGCTTCATGAGCATTAAAATATAATAATAGCCACTAGTATTTTTAAAAATAACAATATACAAATTCCGGTAGTATGTGTTAGCTTTATTGAACTTCTATAATTCTTGGATTTTTTACAATAGCTTAAAATGTCGAATTTCTAGGATTTTTAGAGACCAAATTGTAGGAACCCGTATAGCTTGGGATAGTGTGACCGACTTTTAAATGCTTCTAGAGATACGAAGTCTAAAGATGGCATACACACAGCGAGGCAAGATAAGCTCGGCAAAGTAAATTTAGGGGTAGAAAGAGAACAGTGAAAGAGATTGGAAGATGTTGAGGTGGAATGTAGTGTCTAAAAAAGCAAATCACTGCACAATTGTAGCAAACGTGACCGCAGAGCTCAATAACCATCAGGATTTTCAATCGCAACCCTAAAAGGAATGATCACTGGACTTCACTGATAAAATTTTCCAAGATGATAATGCACCTATCCAAACAGCGAAACTTGCGCAATCAAGGTGTGATGAACACGAGGAGCAAGCTAAACATCTGTCTTAGCCCGTACAGTTACCCACCCTCAATATAATTGAACCATTACGGTCTATTCTAGAGTGTTGAATACGAAATTTCATCCACTGGGATCACTCCCGAAACTTTCACAATATTTCGAAGAGTTCACTATATTCCTCTAAACACTATTTAACATTTGTTTGAATCGGTCCATGGGTGAATTCCAGCTGTACTACATGCCAAAAGTGATCCTACCCCATACAAATAAAGGAATCTTTATAAATTTAATGTGTTTCCATTGTTTTGATAACCTCTTTCCTTTTTAGTTGAATCAAGATTGCTTGTTACTTACCACCAGGATTTCCTCTTCTGTTTTCTCCAAATAGAGTGTATCTATTCTGAATACCAAAAGGAGGTAGTTCAACGAGCATTTCAACATCCGCGGGATTTTCTTTACCTTCAGTGCCTGGCTCGTTTGTTCTGATGCTGGCTCGATAACCATTGCCATCAGCTGTATAATCCACCACTCGGAACAGACCTTGGATATCGGTATATCCATAGGATCCCCTCACTGTACCGCTTGCATCTGCTTCTGCTCTGTGGTAATGTGTGCTGCCTTGTTCATCAGCTGATTGATAGTTAAAGTTATATGGCTTCGGAGCTTCCTGTAAGCAAAACATGTGCTGTATTTATAATCATATTTTTTATACTAGTATATAAAAAGTATAGTATTTCATATTAACGCCCGGTTGAAGACAAGTAACTATTATCTATTCATTTAATTTGTAGATTATTTTTATAGTATATATTGTTTTTGTGTATATCGGCTTTATATAGCTAGGGAACCTTGATATTGCTATATAACCTAGGGAACCAAACTTCGCTCGGCAGGGTTTTTTTTAAAATCGAAAAAAAAATCTCATTGAATTGGAACCATGAGATCGAACATGAGAAAAATGCATGGAAGTTTGGAGCCTGAACTGCACTCCATCTTTGGCACGTTCATGCAGGTCATTACAGCTACACATCAATATTTAGTAATAATAAAGTGTTAAATCTTGTTTCTTCAGGTAAGATATCTACATATATATACTTAGATAAAACCTTATCTAATTTTTTTAATGATCCTAATCTTTAGAGCCGTTTCCATAATACATAAAATAAATTAATCAATTTATATGCATATGTACAAGAAATAATCATTTAAAGTTATAAGATCATTAAAGTTAATGATCATTTAAAGTTATATAAGATGTGTTGCAGCATAATAATAAAAGCATTATGCATCATAAGAAATTGCTATGAAAGTCATTCGGAAATCTGTTTAAATGGAAATTTCCTATAATAGAGAATACATTATTCGATGCATTATTTCCCAAGCTTGTGCTTAAAATAAATAAATAAATATAAATACTAATAACAATAAACACTGATAGTTATTTTTTTATGTAATTTTATCCTTGAAATTAGTGGACAAATTTCATTCTGCTTTTGACAAAATGTTGCTCATAATTTTAGAATATAAAATCATTAAAGAAACATGTTGCTAATTTTTATGCTTTTTGTTGACTACATGGTTAGATATTATTTACCTTTAGTTCATATTTTCATGTGACCGTTGCAATTTATGTCGAAGCTCATTAATTGCAGAATTAAAATCTAAAGAAAAAATTTCTTCTAGATATCTCATAATTCTTTAAAATTATTTGATGCTTATTTTCCTAATGTCTTTTCCCCTGCTTCCTTCTTATTAAAAACTCGATTTGATTTCGAATAAAATTATTTAGGCGTTTATCATTCCTAGGAAAAAATAACAAACCTATGCGTTTTCTATCAATTTCAATATTTTATTTTATTTTCCATTTAAATGTAAAATTCTTAAAATATTAATATTCTTGTAAGGGTATTCCCATAACGTGGAGGTTGCTAATGTCACCAAATTTTCAGAATTTTATACATTATTTTCCCACAATAGATTTTTTTATTTATAGCGTTTAATAATTTTTTATAATGGGACAATGTTTTTATCATCAGTTTAAAATGACAGCGAAATTTTTAAGCATGTATCTTAAATATATTGCAATAAATTTCCCTGATGAAATTTGACAATACTATTTAATATTACATATAACTTATAACCAGCGGGTGACCGAGTTCCGCTCGGAGAAAACAGGTATCGAAACTAACTCGAAGATTTAAATTTTCAATTGTGATTTATCAAAACAATACATGCCATAAGAAAATTTGTGAAACCATTGGTGAAAAGATAACCGGTTAAACCTCGGCTTTTCATCGTCCACCAGCGATGTCATGTCTTGATGTTCCATTGGAAATTCCCATCTGCACTTCCATGTTTGCTGACCATGCACGGAGCGCTTGGGTTCATATCACCACACGGGTTATGGATCATCCATTTCGAGATCAGTTCCGAATCATCTTCTGGAAACTTTATTAGTTCGCCATATTGGCTATAGATGGCAGCACGTTACCGCTTGAAACCTATTAGCCATTATGGCGAACTAATAAAGTTTGAAAATATCCTATCTGTAACTTCGAACTGCTCGACCGTAGCGCTTCAAAACCGGCGCCAATCGATTCCTCGTGGCCAAAAACCCCAGCCCCCCAAGTTTACCGGAGTTTATTAATTCTGGGGCGATTTTCGACTTGGCAACCATTCCTCGTATTATAGTATAAGATAAAGGGTTATTGTTGATTTTGCTTATAGAACTGGATAATTATTTTCGAAATATCAGCTATTTTAATATAAAAAATACTTATACCTTACATATAATAATCATAATAGTTTCTGCCATATTTCTTCTACGTACTTGTAAATATTATATAATAAAACAATTACAAATATTAGGCATTATTTCGTCTCAAAAAATACTTGCATTTTGACCAAATCCTATCGATGAGCCTCGTGATATTGTAGTTCCTCTGGATGCTGTTGAAGAAAATCTTTTTTCCCCTTCATAATTACCTAATGATCCTCCAAAATTAGCTAATCCGAAATTAATAGATGATCCATAATTTCCAATAGCTAATCCAATTCCATCTCCAGGGCGCACCGCTTGATCAATAAAGGCCATTAAAAGCATTGAAAACTGCCATTAAGACAAAGAATCTATTTCAGTAAATTTTTCAATGAATAATACGAAACAAAAAAGTTAAAATTATTAAACCTGAAAATTTTACATTTATTTATATGTTCAAGCAACCAAAAAATTTTGAAGATATACAACACATATGTTAGTTTTATACATTTTATGATTTTCAATTAAAGGATTTCTAATGTAAGGATATCTCATTCCTAAAAACATACTAATTCAAATACTTCGTAATACAGGAAGACGCGAGTTTCTCTTTCAAAGATGGATAAAAGAAAATCCCTAAATTCTCAAATACCTAAATAATAAGTAATTAAAAAATATTTTATCTTTAAATTTATGGCTATTCAATAAATGTGACCGTGGACATCTTTTAGAGTTCTTAGAAAACCTTTCTGTTCCTCAAACCCATCTGAATGAGCACCTTTAGTAAATAAGGCATATTTTACAGGTGGATATATTTGGTCAATAGTATTTCCCAAACGGGAGATAAAATTTCACCGTAGTATCCAAAGTCTTGAGGGGAATTTCGTAGAATTGGCTGTCGGGATATCTCAGTATTGTCAGAGTTAAATCATATATGGATATGCCAACATGCACACATCCATAATCCGCAAACCTAAATTCTCCATGGAACAAATCAGAATTACATGGATGATTGATTGGCGACATTGAAACTATAATCAAGGTAGCTTGAATAATTGTGTGCACCATTGCATATATTCTTAATAACCTGGGCGTATCATAACAGGATAATCGTAGTAGTAGTTTTCTGTCTTGTCCGATATGAAAAACAGGATAAATAACAAAAATAACATCTCTAAATATTTAACCAAAATACTTTACTAACCTGCTCTCAGGATAACAAGCATAAGGAAATAACGTCACTAATTGTTGATAGCACCTGAAATATTATTCTTTAATAACTTATTTTTTACAATAAATAGCCATGTTACTTCATAATCTAGCTTTAAAAAGTCCAGTTTGCTTAAATTATTGTTCACTGACTTTATTTTATAAAGAGAAAGTTATTGAATTAACTAAGTATTCAAAGCTTATTTTTCAACAGCTTAAAAAAGTGGGGGGGGGAGTCTTCACATATTTTACCATTTGAGGGATATATCTAATCATTGTTCCACTAATGACAAAAGCGTTGATAAAAACTGGAAATTGTTTCGAATTAATGTAATTGAGGTTCAAACTCGTCTCTCACTATCTTGTCTCATAACAAATGAGCGTGGTTCAAAATTATGAGGTCCGTCCCAAAATAGCCCTCGTATTGCTTTAAACGGGATGTTAATATAACTAAACCAAACCAAACCATAACAAATGAGCGAAAAAATATCAGGAGAAGCTAGAAAATATCATAAGTTATTTTCTCTTAATGTAGAGAGAGTAAATTTTCTTTAATTTTGCTGTTCTGCTCTGTTTAGATCTATTTGATCCGAATTTTTTTTTCGGTTGCACAGGTAAAATAGTGGTGTGAGTTCTTTTACAGAAATTTCGTGATTTTGTGAGTTGAGAGGTTATTTAATTTCTCTGAAAATGAATTATTTAATTTATATTTTTTGTAAGATTTTTTAAAAATAATTATCGAATTTATTTGTGGTCAGTAGGCCTCGATATTGTTTTCTCTTAACTATATTTAAAATCTCAAATTATGTATTACTAATTAAACTGTATAGGATAAAAATATTCTTTTAAAGCATTCGCTTTAATAATAAATCAGGTCCTCAAGAAAGATGTCATTCGTATAAACCTGTTACTTTTCGGAAAATTCAGAGAAAAAAGGCCTAGAAATTTAATGAATTTTTTTTTCTGTATATACAATTTTTCGGATTGATCAGCAGTTAGTTCTTTTCACGATAGTTTTAAAATATATGTCAAATTAATACTCTAGATATGCAATTAAATCTCGAAGTTTCATGTAGCATACATTTGTATTAGTCTATACTTATAATAAAGCTCAATGTGTGTGTGTGTGTGTTGGCGCTCTGCAGGTCAGACCGTTGTACCTACATCTACCAAATTTAGTACATGTATACCTTGGAGAGGTCGGGAATGTGCACCTCGGAGCCCTTTTTTTCGAATTTTTTATTAGAATTTGAATTAATTAAAATTTAAGCGAAATTTCGACGTTTTTCCGCTATAACTTCCGAAAGTATTATCGTACAAACATGATTTTTACATCAATTTAAAGATTAAAAAATTCGCTTTCTAATGGCATCAATGTTTTAATACATAACTCAAGCTTCTATTTTTAACGAATTTTTCAAGAAATATTTTAACCTTGTTTTTTAGAGCGTGACTGGATAAAATAAATGAAAAAAATGACGGAAGTTCAAATAAAAAAACGCAACTATCATTGCAAAATAAATCTAATGAAATGTAACTTTTAGCACGACTGGATAAAATAAAAGAAATATAAAATGTGATACTTTCTAAAAAAATAAATGCAAAGCAAAGGTTTCTATAATCGTTTGCAATATCTGTATCATTAATTCAATAATTTTTTTCCATTATAAAATGTGATAGTTTCTAAAAAAATGAATGCAAAACCAAGGTTTCTATAATTGTTTGCAACATTTAAATCATTTATTGAATAATTTTTTCCCTTTTTCGCTTTCTTAAAAAAATATTTGATATTTTGGCAACATCACCGAAAAATTTTGTTAGAACGCATTACTCATGGCGAACCAGCTGATCGCCAAAGGCGGCTAGGAGAAAATATAAAACAAATAGTTCTTTTTTAAAAAATAATTCTTTTTTTAGATATATATGCTTTATATTTAGAAATTTAATGTATTGTTTTTCAATTATATAAAAATTATTCTCTTGTAATGTGTTCTTAATTATCATTGAAAATATATTTTTAGAACAGGGGTATATAAATGAATAAAAGTTAATATTTAATAACAAAATTGAATATTCACAAATATTACATTCGCAGACTAAATGAAACCAAAATGGTAGGTTAATTAGATTCATAACTTACAATTACAAATACAAATACTTATTTACATATCTATAGTACTTTTCGTCACAAAATTTTAAAAAATAGCATTCATCTAACATACAATTTTTTTGCTTTTATACAACATTAAAAAATCATTACATATATGGCAATGTAAAATTCAAAATCAATCTTTTATCTGAATATGAGAATAGAAAATAGAAAAGATAAACTTTACCTTCACAAATTTCATCTTCTGAAATTATATTTCAACTGTATAGAGGAGCATTTCTGAAGTTGAAAAGAATATTTCTGCTCTTGGTTATTCCTTTTATATGTATATCCTGATAGCACTTAACTAGAAACAACCAGTTACTTTAAGAGAAAGAGGTGTATTTTGGGAAAGTAAAAGAGGTCAGCCATTTTGCACATGTAAGCATGAGAGAGCAATTTTGTTAACTAGTATGTCCATCATGTACATTTATCAATATGGAAATCGCTATTTTAATCCTACCCCATCTATTAAAATGGAACATCCTTTTTGACCTTCCGGATGAAAGGTCAAATTTTCATGTTAAGGATTTCGAAGAGAGAATATATTATGGTAATTTTCAGCCGAATTCAATCCAATTAAATGTTGGTAAGCCTATTTCTTATCTTTGAATGCAAACGGATCCTAGAATGTTCTTCTAATATTTAGAATTAAAAATAATTTGAAATTTTATAAGTATTTTTTTAAAGTAACGAACTATTTTAATAGAATCAGTGTTATACATTTCTGAGTTAACATTCGTTAGGTTTATCGCAAATAACAAAAGCAAACTCAGTAAACAAAAGAAATCAAAATGCTTTAGTTATAATATAATGCATATAATAATAACACTTTAGAGTGACAATGAAAAATTGAATAATAATGAAAGGAATAATGATGATAAGTCATATTTGGTTATCTGTTATCTTATTTTTATAACTCTACAAAATGACAGCCAACAAAAATTAGTTTTCACACATAATTAAAATAAAATTTTAAAGCATCCGATGGAAACCATCAGCAAATGAAATAGTAACTTCAAAGCAAAAAATATTAGAGATTAATTAACTGTTAATTTTCTTAAAAACTCTAGTTTAGCTTTAAATTTTTAAACAAATACACATTTTTCCTTAATTTTATTCGAAGAGAAATGTTTGTCTGTATTTAAACAACCAATACTGACATATACAGTAATTTCCAATTAAATTTAGCGTTATGTATAATGTTGCCAGTATTCCTAAAAATATTTTTTTTACATTTCTTCCTAAACAACAGCTTTAAAACATTCATTGCGCTGACTGATATTCTTTTAAAACTTGAATCTTTTTCAAATGAATATTGTAAATTTTCCTTGCGTAAAATGAATTAATTATACTTGAAATGAAATAATTCCCTTGGTGGTGAATAGTTGCTTGAATACGAACAATATGTTTAGTTATATAAAAAATAAATTAAATGATGTGCAAAAGTACAGAAATAAAACATTAAAATATTTTTATTTATAATAATGTTTAGATTTTTGAAGAATTTAAAAATACTGAGAATAAATTAATTTTCTTTTTTATCGGGATGATAGTTACAACAAATATTTTTCCAGGCGTTTTTAAATACTATCATAATATACACACTGGCATAGTTTTACATCGCTCGTTTTAAAAAATTGATTATCATTAATTTTTTTTTTCATTTTTTTTCTCTATTGTTGATTTCCATTTATATCATTAAAACTTAAGAAAACGAAACTCGCTTTCTGATTACATTTATGTTTTGATTAATTTTATCGTATTCGTATACAGAGAAAATGTAAGCAATCTTTATTTTTGAAAAACACAAGTATTTAGTTGCTTATTTTTTTTTAAATTATTAAATATAAGAAATAAATATTTTTTAAAATATTTCCTATTAAATAATTACGTAATCGTATTACACTCGAGATGATTTTTACCTTTGTTTCGTTCACATTGCTTGCTCTTGATCTTTTTAAAACTCATAAATATCTTTTTAATAATTTAAATGTTATTCTAAACCATTTTTAATATTTATATGCCAGCGTTTTATTGCGTATTTTAAGAGACTCATTAGGATCATAAACTTTTTGACTTTTTAAATTTTTAACTGGATAATTTTATTGATATATCTGATTTCAGATACACCAGTACGGTAAGAGGAAGGATTCAGATATACAAATAAGGTCCAAACCAACGTGGAAGAACTTAAAGTTATTCCTCGTGAGCATTTATTCCTTTCAAAATCGATTATACATATAATTTTATACGTCATCGTAACATTTAATCGCATTAACGAACTAACATCGCATTTGATAGGGTAAAATAGACATGGTAGTACATGCACATTTGGTATTTTGAACACCTAATAGGAATTTTAGAAACTCTTTTTTTGCCAATGGTATACGGTTACTAACTACGGTTACTATCCACTAATATATAACAGAAGGTTTGGAGGATATCACACCCATTGGTTGTGGCTTATTTTACATTTATTTTCAAGTTAACAGGAAATCGAAGAAACCTACCTTAGCAAAACGCATTCTTGGAGAGTAATAAAGATTCTAATGTAAGGGAAAATAGCAGTTGCGTCCTGAAATTCGAAACGTAATCGCACATGCTCATAATACAAGTTTTCGCACAACTTTATCTTATTGTTATTCAGTTTTCATAAATAATTTAGAGCCTCAAGCCAAAACATTGCTTTTACAGAGCGAGATTTATTTTCTGAAGTTTTTAATATGTGAAACTAGCAAAGCGACCTTGGGAAAACTAGTTTCAAATTGCATCTCGCCAACGCCGCAGTACTGATGTTAGAAATTGTTTCATGTTAAAAAGTCATATAAGCATTCCAGGTGTTCAGTAATGCTTATAAATTCATAAACTGGAAGTTCCTGATTTAACCTGAGACACTTTCTTTCTTTCTGCTGTATTAACTTTAATTAACATATAAAAATAGAATTCATTTTTTGAAAAAGTATATTTAAGTATCTTCTAATTTAAACATGATATTGAGAATCATTAGTACGATAGAAAATTTGTTTGAAATTCTATAACGAAATACTTTCTACAACTCAAAAATGATTATAAAAAACTGTATGTAAACATCCTTTTAAAATCATTGCTATATTTTTTTAGTTTATGCGGACTTAGTGGTTAGTTTAAAAGTATTATGAAAAATTTTAATAATAAATATTACTTTGTGCTTATAATTTTTCTTTAGAATTATCTGTTATTGAAAGTCTTTCGATTGCTAAACATCGTTATACAGTATTTATTAATTTATATGTATAATTTTTAACTATTAGTCGATGTTAATAAAAACTGTTGTTCCAGGATAATCGATTAAAATATTTGTAATATACACTTGATACAATTCTTGCACTTTGCTTATTTTCTTTTAAAGTGTTTATATTTGAAAGCTAAGTACAAATATAAAATTAAAGTTAAAAAAAGTATTGAAATAAAACTATTTCTTAAAGAATTATAATTAGCGATGAATTGTTGAATCGATTTGAAGTAATTTTTATATAATTCTTGAAAACATCAACAAAATTAATGAAAGTGGGATATTAGGAAACGTTAAGAAAACTCACTTCGTAGTGACTAAAAAAATAGTGTCTCATCATCATTTATGTATTTATATGCAAAATATTGTAACGATTCAGATTCTTCCCGGCGGGATCATGGTGGTTTTTTTTTCTCACGCTCCATAATTGCCAATTCCAGACTGGACTCCTCAATGTCTATGTTTTATGGCGATGTAATTACTTACATATGGACAGGTGGAGAACCCTCCTTCTAAGAACGGACATCTGGCTCTTTAGAGGGAGTCGATATAAAGGACCACCCGTGAACTAATCGTGTCTGCGACACAGATATGCAGTCTGTTTTGTTTCCCGTAGTGAACATTCCATGAACATTCCTGCGGTCAATGGTAGACCATTGAAGTTTTGCTGAACAACAGTTGGAGAATCGCCAGCCCAAATGCTCCAATGGGGAGTCGAAGGAAAAGGATGGAGGGTCGAAGGAAGCGAGAAAAAGGCGAGATTTTTGGAGAGCCGAATCTAAGAGGAGAGACTTAGACGCCGAGTGTTCGAGAGAAGATTCCACCCGAGGAATTCGGTAGATTCCGGGAACTAACCCCGGTACCTGCGCTACACTTAGACGGCTTTTTAGCTGTTCTCGTGAGTTTCTCCGAAAGATCTCGAGGAACTATTCTTGTGGTGTTCCACATGGACATTTCATTTAACCTAGATGATAAGTAGTATTTTTGTCTGTAACTTAAAGCTGTAACTAAAGAACTTAATTTAAAACGCTACCCTTTATTTGATCGGACCAGATCGAGACGTTACAATATCAATCCCCTTTAATATATTTTTGTGCGAAAGATATCAATGATGATGTGAAAAATGAATTATTGCAATAACTTCTGAACATATATTTCACAAAGAATAAGCATTCGTTAAGTAAAAATTTTACTATTATAAAGACCAGAGAAATAATAATATTTTTAAAATATTTATGAATGATGTTTTGGAAGCACTGAGATGCCAGTTTATAGTACAGATCAACTCCGGAAGTCAGCTAATCCATCATCAATATTAATTTTGTTTAAAATTAGAGATGTATTCCAAATATACACTGTTTTCTCGCTTTTCAAATTATTTATTTGGGATTAAAATCTTTAATTCTGATATTGCAAGTGAAATTTTCAAATTATAACGTCTAAATATCCTATTCTACTTTAAATTATAAAGTCTAAAATAATAATTAAATAATAACTAAATTTAAAGGAAATAATAACTAAATTTAAAGGAAACAATAA
>JAPMOQ010011977.1:0-10446 GCA_026543055.1 Argiope trifasciata
ATCTAATTATGGAGAGAGAGGGAAACTCCACGATGTCTTGGAAAAAACATAAAGACAAAATCCATCATGTTCGCATTTGGCTTTACAGGTGGGAAAAATGAAAGAAAAGTTGTCATTAATTCTCGTTATTTTATCTGCAAAGTTTTGTATTTGAAAATGGATGTAATTTATGTAAGACAATATTTTTTCCTTTGGAAAACATATTCTTCTAACCTGTTTAATTTGATATTTTTCAAAATGCTAGGGTCTTCCCTCAAAATCTTTGCGTGCGAACTAAATTTTTTCGGCTTACCATTTTATATTAAAAACAGCAAAGCTTAGCTTTTAATTCAGAAATTATTCATTGAAAATATTGAACATAATAAAACATCAGATGACATTTTGAAAGATTCTCTAAACAAAATGCTTCAAAAGAAGAAGTTGTTTGCACATAAACATGCATCCTATATAATAGAAATATAATGCAATATATTCCAGCTTCAAACTGAATTATATTTCTAAAATAAAATTTAATTTAATGTCATTCATGATTAATATGCCACTATAAATGACATTTCATATATTTAAGAAAATATGTGATGTAAATAAATAATAAATATGTATATAAAACTTCACACATGTCACTTATAGTAGAACAATGAAACTATAACTGAAGTTGAAAGCAACACATTCATTTATTTGATAAATATTAATAATATGTTGTGTTCATAAATAAGACCATTGTGTTCATAAATAAGACAGATTACATATTCTAATAAGAATTGAATAAGCAAAGCAAACACAATGTTCTTACAAAATGCAGGTATCACATAATCAAAATATATCATTAATCAAGCATTTATTATCCTTATATATTCCAAAATGGTAACATGTACTAAAATCAAATGATTCACAAGACATATCACAATTAGTGACTAGTTATCTTCAATAATTATTAATAATTGTTATTGATATTTAATCGAATTTATGTAACAAAATACGTTTAATTATGATTTTACTTATAACTGATAGTTAATACGATTTGTTTTTTAACAAATATCAATTTGGACTTAATTTATAATTAATAAGTGTGATCTGTGCTTAGTATATTTTAGAACTTTGTGACGTTCCTAAGATGGGTAGGGTAACTTATAGAAAATTATTGTATATAGTGTGAGAAAAATTTAAAAGAGTTACCATGTATCCTTTATGCAATTGCATTGATCAAAATTTATCATAATTAATATAAATTGATCATGAAATAGAATATCTCGATTATCATTTGCATTGTTACAGAACTACAAAGAGTTCTTTTACGTCGACTTTTATTGAACACGATGGCACTAATATAAACACAATAAATGTATACTTAGGACAAGTACAGCAAGACAATACAAGTAAGACAATGCAAGACAAGTAAGACAATACAAGTTAAGACACCCAGCGCAACACACTAGAACAAACATATTCCTTCAAGTAGTAATCGTTAGTAAAAATAGCCACAGCACACAAAGTGGCCAGTCGAAATTCAGCAGAAGGAGGGCATTTATATAACTGCACTCTACGTGTGCAATTCGCCACTCCCCAATCGGTTAAATTGTATTCAATTGCCTGCCCCCTAGCACGTGACTGGGGACTTAACTCGGTGCTGCTTCCACAATAAATTGCTCGAGCTCCATACAAAGCTTGCTCCTCTCCGTGCTGTTCCGACTATTCGTCGTTGACTCCTTCCACAATTATACCTCGTTTCACGACTGGTTTCAACTTGAGACAGCCGGCCTTTTATAACTCCCGAGAAGTGGGAAAAGAAGGTTCAGAGATAATCAGACGTATCTTGTTTCCTATTGACTCAATTTCTAAAATCATCAAAATTTCAAGTAATATCTATTTTGTTACTAAAATCACCAATCTCAGAGATCGCTGACTATCCATATAATCGGGATGCCGAAGAGCAGATGATTAATAGCCGTTCCAGTGATTGCACTAATTAGGCTGTAAAACAACATCACAGGTTTAAAACTGTAACAGTGTATCCATGTACTCGTGTTTAAATTTTTTAACCTTATTTATATTTATTAGTTTTTGATCAATCCTTATATCCTAAAATCATATGTCAACAAAACATGTTTCAAAACTTTGTTATTTTATAATTCTGATCTAACATTTAAATTTTTATTTTGAATCACCTCTTGGATTATTAAAAACTCAAAATATTCTGCTGATTTTTCACTAACCTTGACTTTAATTTCAAGAACTTTCACTGTCACGAAAAACTATTCAATTGCTGTCGGAAACTGTTGCTAGAAGTAATCCATTATTTCTTTTTCTTCTTCTATTTTTATATGCCCTAATAATGAGGGAAACAGACTTCATCTGTAGATGAGGACTCTTAATGGGCATTTTATCCTTCCTTAATGACTTCTGATTATTATTTGTCTGGCAGGATCAATTTTCCTTCCCAGACGGTTATAATTGTGCAAATCAATAGAGTTTCGCACTCACTGTCATTTCTTAGTAGAAAAGGTGACAGAAAGAGGTGTTATTTCTTAAATTCAAATGCTCAAATTTAAAATAAATATTACATTCTAATTTACCAGAAGCAATTTCATAGAGAAACTGTTATTAAATGAGAATTAAAAAGACTTTATATGTTTTCCAAATTCAGGCGAAGAAAAAATTGTACTTATATTGTAGCATGTAGCATTATTTGCTCTAAATAATGATCAATGACATAATGAAATATGATTTCGAAACTAGATGTGGCATTTTTTATGAATTAGTTATCTTGTTTATAACGGCTTTCAATCTTCCAATAAATTTGATATTCTGAATATTTCACTCATAATCCTTCCAAATGATTTCCTTTTAATCGGGAAGTTTAATCTATAATTTAATTTAATTTTTTTGTATATATATTTTTTATTAAATCTGATATCGAAAAATTTTATTTTAAAATGTCATTCAAATATAATGATTCCAGTAAATTGTACATTTATTTGATCTGCATACAAACTTCCCATAATTAATTTTCTGAAAATTGGGATAGAAAAGTATATACAATAATGTGAAACGTTTTGTAAAAGTCAGAAATGCATGTTAAAACTTTAAAATTAAATAAAAATAATTAATTTGTAAACATTTTGTATTAAATATAATTATTAATAAATTTTATACTCATGATTTTCAAAATATCAGTTAGTTAAAAGAAACACGCATACCGTAGTAGCGCACATACATTGTACAATACTGTATACTAAACAGTATTCTCAATATTGTATGATATTATAAAATATTGAGAAATATTATAATATGTACCGAAATATTGTATAATATTATGAAATATTGAGTAATATACTAACACAAGATATTGTACAATATTGTATTATAAGCTGTGATCCTCAAATGAGCAAAATAAATTAATTTTCACATCACAAAACAAAAAAGAAACTTAGAAAGCATTAATTTATTGACAAAAGCAAACTAAAGAATTGTCTTCTGTGTTTTATTATGAAGATGACTGTTGGAACTAACACGTAGAAGTATATCTCAAAAATTTAATTAAAAAAGTAAAAACTAAATAAATATATACCTTTTCTTGGATTTGACCTTTAAAAATAAAGTACTATCTCAAGAGAAGAATCTTTTAATGCATGTGTATATAATAGAATTCCAATTTAATAGTAAATATAATCATGATTTGAGATAATGCAACAAGTTCCTAATTTTTATTTTTATTTTGAACAAAACATTCACCATCAGCCAAAAAAATTTCATTTATACCCGTTTTCGATTGCTAAGAAAAAGAATGAACAAAGAATGGTGCATTATGTTAAGGTTAGTTTTCTTACAGAACATAATCTAAATATTTCAGTTAATTCCCTTTTTTTAAATATTTTTAAATCTGAAAATTTTGAATAGTAAATTGCGAATATGGATTCAAAGGCTTTAGCCAGTTGTTTTCCCAATTCCTGCATCGTTCCAATGCGAATCCCAAAACAAACATTTCCATTAGGATAATGTATTCATGCACACCATGAGGTATACTTAGATTATATATGCTAATTGAATGAAACTTCTTATAGAAAATCATCTTCAAATACAGAAAAGCAAATGAAGTAATGCCTCTCGTATAGAAGATAAAAATGGAATTTTTATAATATTAGAATATGCAATCGTGCAGTAAATTTATTTAGTTTAATGTAAAAGGGATAAAGCAATTTAGATCAGAAGATAGAAATAATAAATGGAATCTTCTGATGGATGAACACAAATATATAATTTTAAAATTATTTTAGGAACTTCTGAGAGCATAAGGTATCTGCTTTTAAGTAACTACGTTAGTCAAAATGAGACGCCTACGTACTTCCCACGGCAATTTACATAATTTATGGCCTTCCCGCTCTTTTGATAAAGTAATCAGAAAGTATAGATGTTTTTAAAATTTATGAAAATATTTATTTAAGAGTGAAACATTAGTTTGCAGTAAATTTAGCACTTTATACTTTAATGCAGCTTATTAATATTCGTGTTTGCCTCCATTTTTAAAAGAATAGTGGGATTTTTAGGATACATAATATGATAATAAGCTTTTTTAAAATAATATGCGGATAAACTTTTTTTTCTTGTAAAAAACAAGTTAGTAAGAAAAATATTTGAAAATCAATGCGTTATTATGTTAAAATATTATAAAATCAATGTGTTAATGAAAATCAATGTGTTATGTGTTGTGAGCTAAGACTGTAAAAAATATTATAAATTTTAATTATTTTCTGATTTTCAGTCTTTAATTTAGAATAAAATAAAATGGATATTCAAAAATTTCGAATAAATGACCTTCTTGATTATCGATATCAGCTCCTGCAAACAAAAGCAAGATGTATTCGTATTAATTGGTTAAATAACAAATAAGTTTTATGTATATTAAAATAGGGTATTGTGAAAAACAACTCGGAAGCCAAAATTTCAAATTTTCTAGCATCAGAAAAGGGGTCATTTTCATATTTATTATAAACATAAAACATATTAAACGTGTGCAAAAAATATCCTTCAATTCACCCTCATATTATTTAAAATTGTTTATATTATTGGTTGGTACTCGTAACAAAATAATTTCTGTTGATCTTCCGTAGTTTCCTGTAGGTAAGTATTCGGATAGGAACAAGGGGGTTTTAGGCTTGAGACCTAATTCCATGAAAGAACGCCGTGTAAGCGGATCTATGATCGCTAAAGTTTGTGCTGAAGTTTAGAAAGGGAGTAGAGGCTCAGGTGTATTCCTCATCGTTTGACCGATGTTCGAAAGTAAAAAGTCCGTCATAAAACAGTCCTAATGTTGTTTATAAAAGGGTCATTTATAAACATTAACTTCGTCTCTGAAATAATAATTTAAAATTATTTTTAACTTTTTTACCATTTATTCATTAAGATTAAATATATCTTCTGTTAATTGGGGAAAATGGGAATTTAATTGGGGAGTATAATATTTTGAAAATAAACAAGCTGAGAGTGTATTGATAGCATCACAAATTGAAGTTGCATCGATAGCATACCACTGTATTAGTTTAAATTCAAGGTTAGCTAGTAACTATAATCTTTTACAGATTCATTGCTTTAAAAAATCAGCAGATTTTTAAATAATACAGGAAAAAAATTAGACTTGGAGCTATCTGTAGCTTGTTCTAGCAACAAAAATAGCACAAATATTTATAGATTGATTAACAAACAATTTAAAATAATTGTTAAAAGGATATGGATTACTTTTCAGATTTATAAAGATTTGAAGTCACAGAAAAATATGGATTTGTGCTATGTGGGAACCCAATGCTCCATTCAGAACATTAGTTTTATATTGATAGATAAGATCAACTAATGTCGATGTTACAGCTAGTCATATAAATCCACATTTGCATCCACTGCAATTCATTTTTGAAAGCTATTAACATCTATCAAGCAATAGAATAAATTAGGCAATCCGACATTGGAACCGAAAACAACCTCCCAAGTGAAGTGTGCTTGGATAGTAAAAGTTTGTATACTAGTTAGTTCTCGAAATGCTGTTTGAAACATTCCCTGTGCTTTAACAGCAGAAATACCTAAAGCCTACTTGCGAATAATGACGCCCACGCAATTCATGTATTCACTTTATGTAAATTCTTGGCTACGTAAATGAAAACAGCACCATTTTCTCTTCTGTCAACCATCTTGCGAACTACTTTATTTGTTTGTCCGGCAGATTCCTTTCTCTAATGGCCTCATTAGTAGCCCTCTCATCCTTGGTTCACTGGGGAATTCAGATTGGACTATAAATGGCTAATTAGTATCTGTATCACTGAAGACACCATGAATAATTTTAATACACTGCATAGCAAACATTTCCTTTAATACTGGAAAAATAGAAGATTTAGAAAATAAACAATTTGAAATCACAAAAAATGCCACGATGCTTATAACATGTTTATCTGATTGAACATGGGTGTGTGTCTGTTCATTTAATACATAAAAATGAATTGTTATTGGTCCGCATACGCTGCCGATTCATCCGATTGCCATAAACAATGTCAGTTTATTGCTGTAATTTCACGAAGACTATAGGCATAATAAAGTCATTATATCTAATATTGAATCTAGAAAATTCACGTGTTCCATATATCTAGTTGTAGGTTGTTTATGCTTATGATTCAGGCAGTCAGGAAATTTATTTGTTTGTGTTGAAGACGGAAAAAAATATTGACTTCCCTAAAGCGAAAAGCAAGATATATTATTTATACTTCGCATTTATATATAATTACATTTTAATGAATTATTTATTATTGGTAATAAAATATATAGCATTATTTCTATCATTCCTATTTAACAGGACATGTTTTTTTCAATTCGAACAATATTCCAAAATTAGTCCTTTTATGGCAACAATGGGCAGAGAACCAGCTAGTAATATATAAATTTGAATAGACTGGCCAATAAATGATTATGTGATGCTAGTTTCAATTAAAATTCTATGAGGAATTTAATACCGTCCTTTATCAAGAAAAATGTCTTAATGCAGAAAAAATGATGAATTAGAAAAATGAATAATTTAACAATACAATATAATATTCAAAAAGTACCTAGAAGGCAAAATTCTGAGAAAAATTAAATTTAAGTTAAAATGAATTTATTCCATAATAGAAAAGGGCTCTTAAGACGCAATGAGCAACATAACCTTTTAATAATATTACATGGCATTTTGAATATAATACATAATTCAATAGTGTTTTCAAAATTCTGTACAATAAGAACTCATTTAAAATATAGCCAAGAATCTCCTAGAAGGCCAACAATTTAATCTCTAAGAAGCCCTTTCAGGTTATGGAGTTAGGTTTAGCTAAACTAATACCCCGTTTTAAACCAACAGTACTATTTCGGAACCGTATTTTTAACGTCAGACAAAGAAGACAAGACCTGAAATGGTACTTCCTTTCCAAACTTCCTTCAACAGAGAGAATTTGGTTGGTCCCAAAGGATTTAATGTTCACCAATTAAACTTAAATCTTGTTTATTCAGTGGAATTGTGGTTTGAACCTGAAACATTGCTAGCAAGTTTCCAAGTTGGTTACACAATTTTTAAACAATATTTGAGCTGTTAAAAATTAGCATTAAAATATAAATTTCTCTATTTATTTATTTCGTTTGAACTCTTTTTTTTGTTTCTCTTTTATTAAGCATATGACTGAAAATGATTTATTTGTTTTGGAAACATTTTACTGATATATTATTTTACAACACACATTATAAATAGTAGCTAATAAAAATTGACCTACAGACACAAAATTTTCCTTATTTTTGATTCAAAGTCCCTTTATTATTCTTTTTGAAACAACGACTGGATATGTTATATTTATTCCAGAAACATTTTACTAAGACATTGCATCATTTTACCCAAGGGTATTTTCACTCTAATCTCCATTGGAAAATGTTGCGATTTATTCAAATATTTCTATTCTAAATGTACAATAATGTAACTAACTATATGTGCATATTTCTAAATCTGAAAATATAGTTCTGAAGTACTTTGACTTGGAATAGCTACTCTATATTATAGTTCAAAAATGGAAATATATCACTATTAATGACTTTATGTCTTGTTTTACGACATCTAAATGGGTATTTCTAGCATCAAAATAAAAAATAGCCATTGCTCCTTTTTTTGGCAACATAAACAAATACACAGTTGCTCGGAAATGCTCATGATTCATATTTTCGTTTCATGCTTCAAAAACTTATTGCAAACAAACATTCATGTTTACATAACACACATGTTAAGTACAAATGTCTAGACAATAACTGTGTTATGCTTATTTTCGCAGAAATGCGGGCATCTATAAAAATAAATGAATCATGAAATAAGGAACATGAAATAAAAATATTCATTTTCTGTTACTTGCGCAGAAATGAGGGATTTTCTCATAGCGCTTTACTGACATAAAATAGCATTTTTTTTTCTGTTTAAGTTTGAAAGAGAATAAAATATTTAACACGTAGATATATTAGTTTCAATCAGAATCAATGGAATTTCCAATGCATATTATAACTTTTAAGAGTTTTCTTCATCAATTCACAGTATTTATCTGCCATCTACAACCGCATGTTCAAACAAAAATAATTGAATTACCACCTAATATGCACTTTGAAGCAATATGAGAAATTTTTGAAGAATATATTATTTGTACAGATACTTTATTGTACGATAAATAAAATTAAGCATCTACAATAAATACAACACTATCAGTTCAAATACGATAAGAAGAAATCTGCTCATTTTGAAATAATACATTTTAACAAGATATTATGTATCTTGTTAATTGTCTAAGGTTGTATATTTTGAAAATAAATAAATGTATCACTTGGGCTCCCTGTTATATAAACAAACAGGAATTGCTTAAAATTTGTAAATTAATAAATCAAAATCTTTCATACTGTTTTCAGTGGTTGAAATTCAATTCACAAAGTAATAATTGCTTTATTCTACTGCATAATGCCTGCAGCTGTAAATCGGAAAAGGAAATAATTTTATGCTATAAAATATTTAATGAAATTTTAATAAAATAATTAGCCATGTTTGAAAATACTCCATAGAAAAACTCTCCTAAATAATACATATTTCTTTGAAATTATTATAAAATGATACCGGCACCAAATTCATGCATAAAAAACGGATTAATAATTTGCTATAACTAAGCTAAATATATGTGCGTGCCTATTCTACATTTCCTCTTAAGAGAATTGGTTGAATTAAATCTTTTTTGTACATATATTATATAAGACATGACAAAAAATATTATCAATACTTTAAAATACAAAAAATTAATGAAATATTCGATTAATTTGCATTGCATTTTCATAAAACTATTTTATCATTATTTCCTCTTTTATTTTAGTATAACTTTGAGAATGCCTTTATCAGCATTGGTTTAATGATATTTAAAACTATGTTTAAATAATCTAACAAAAGTCGTTGAGAATAAATGTCTTGAGCATGTGAGAATAAAATTGGCAGTTTTGATATCACAAATATTAATATCGTATGAAGAAAACTAGCTACTTGAGATTTTTCAAAATCACCTGATCTATCTGATATTGAGATTATAAATAAAAGCAGACGATAATAGATAATAAAGTTTTTAGGTATGTTGATTTCATGCATTATAATAATGTATTTTAAATTAGTTATTTTTTTGTTTATAATTCTGCACATGAAAGGGTTTCAATTAATAGTTTTTAGTAACAGATAGATTAATAAGTATTAGAATGAAAGATGTTAAGATGTATTGAAATGATTGAAATCCGTTTTCAATCTATGTATCTCTATCAAGTAAATTCCATTATTAAATGAAATCGTGTTACAAATTACGAATTTCTTTACTCTAAAATATGAGATAAATTGCGTAAACTAGACCTTACTATAAAATAATAATTTTCTATGCAACAGAACAAATAAATACATTAAAAAATTAGACCGCAATGCAAATTTACTTTAAAAAATATTTATAATTAATTTTTCGGTAATCATTAGAAAACTAAAAGCTTCTTTACGAACCGTGTGAAAGAAATTATCGTCTCATAAATGTTTACTAACGATCTAATAAATCATCTTCCGAAAGGGGCTGTTAATAATGATCAGCCGAGTGTTATAACAGGTGTTAAAGTAACATTCACGAATTCTTTGTAGATGCCTTTAAAAGTCTTTCTTTTTTCCTCTCTTTCAAATGCCTTATGAGAATGTAAACAAGAATACCTTTTAAACTATGGTACCAGTCGATGAAAGTTTAGACTTGATCCATTTTCACGTCTCTAAGTTGGGTAAAAAGATTAAAACCTCAAAAGTATTTATAAAATTCTTCATATCTTGATAAAATTAAATTTTAAAATGGTCTTCATATCAAGTTAGAATTTCAAAGCTTTACATCTCCAATTATTTATCCTAAAGCAACA
>JAPMOQ010011986.1:0-92104 GCA_026543055.1 Argiope trifasciata
TTTTTTTTTCCTCATTAAGTAGAGTACACTATAAAATTTTAAAAGCACATTAAAAGTGAATTTTGATAAAAAATATTTCAAACAACATTGCACACGTTTCTTTTATTTATGATAAAAAAACTTTTGGGAAGTCACCGGTTTAGTCGAAAATACAATTAATAACAATTAACATAACTGATATCCTTGATATGGCTGACTAATTACTTTGAAATATCAAGATGCAGTAAACATTGAATCATTGTGATTTCAATGACCTGTTCTTAATGTGTAGATGAACCTCTTTATTGAAGTCGAGTCGCTTGACATAAAGAGCCATTGAAAATTTCCGTAATAATTCATATCAAATTACTCATTATTTCTTGCGACAATGTAATACTATATTTCGATTCCTGATACAAAATTATGCATATAATCGCATTATTCCTGACTATTCAAAAATAAAAGAAATCCACGCCACTAATAACTGATGAAACAGTAAAAAGGTTTTAAAAAGCAACAGTAAAATCTATCAAAAATAAGCGAACAATATAAATTTTAGAAATACCTATATGACAACTAAGTTCGCATCCTTATAAAAACACTCGCATTATTAAAAAATCATTTTCTTATGATTTTAAAATAGAAAAAGAATAATTTTTGTAAAGATTTCTTCATAAATTATCTTTGAAAATTTGCCAAAATTTCATTTAATTTCTATTTAAAATTTCAAAACATTTCGCCGATCTGCAGAGTTTCATTCTTCAAAATATATCTTCGTCAAATTTCGGAGCTCTAAATCAAATATTTTTATCTATAGAGCACCAACACACAGGCACACATACATTCCCATTATTACAGGTAAAGATTTTTTTGAAAAATAAAACACAATGCGAATTTTAAAGAAATAATCAATATTTTATAAACCTGGGTAGTTAAGGCTTAGTAATTTTTCTCAAGTTCATTTTCAAGAAAAGGAAAGACGCAAGCAGAAATGATTGAAAGACCAAATCTTCATTTTGATACTTATTCATACCTCTTTTTCTATAACGGAAACATCATTAACAGTAATTGAAGTGCTATGCTTCTCAAATAGCAGCTTAACAAAAAAAAATATTTCGTATTAAAGCGATGTCCCATTATTTGAATAAAACGAGTCATTTGAGAAGCATGATCTGTTATCAATTACGAGTTGGAGTAGAACGAATCAATTATATGGCACTAAATTCCAGTTTATTTGGTGCAGACACTTGTTAATGAGAGATAGCTCATCTATTCGGTTTATTTCATGGAAAATTTTAGAATGACGATAAAAATAACATTGTTTTTAAAAAATTATTAAAATGAAATTTACTTAATCGTCATTTTTTTCTGTCTTAATTTTAATGCAATTCCATATAATTAGATAAAAATTGTCCCAATAGGGGAAATATCACAGGATATTGTGAAACATATGAACTATGTTACTTGATACTCTGAATGCAGTACAAAATTATGACATTTTGTTGCGAAGGTTATGCCGTTATTAAGTGAAATAAAAATGGTTTTTCGTTCATATATTTCAAATTATTCGCAATTGAAATATATGCATGCATATTGTAACATTATTATATAATTATTTTCTTTTTTTTTTTTTGCTCACAATGCTGCCAATGTAATAATTAAATTTATTATATTAGTAATAAATGGTATAGACATACAATTGTTTTTGCTCAAAAGATGTATTAAGCAAACCTTTTCTAGTTTAGAGGTTTATCAAATGGTTTGGTATCAAAGGGTAACTTTGCAGTTAGCTTAGAAACATTATCTAGTTCTTGAACTAGAATACATTGAAAGAATATTATAACAAATTTGAAAAAAAAATATGCATTGAATTAAATTTATGAGATTTTTTGTTAGAAAATTGTACCGAAGTTGAGAATTTGAGAAAATACCATGTAAAGATCAAAATATCACTAAAAATGAAGTAGATACAAATATAAAAATCAATGTAACTTCCCCAAAAATTGGTTTAGAGTCAAAAATGCAGCAGTTTTATCTAGAAATTTGCTTAAACATTAATTATATTATCACTTTGCTGACCGGTGACGAGTTAACTCGTCATTGCATTTACATTATGTGTTTCAATTTATGACACCCAGGGCGATTAAGAATATAGTAAAAACTTGGCGTATCGTGTATAGTCATGTCCGCTTTGTAACAAAAAACACTTTTATTGGTATATAGTTTTTAATCACAATTTTAGTATAATTCCAAAAATTCAACCATGATGGGAAGTATCGGCGAAGAACTTTTCAATGAATTATTCGCTGATATACTTTATCTGATTGTCCAAGTGATTTTGAAATACGTTCACTAGCAATAATCACTGGCGTAAAAACAGATCCAACCAAAATGTGTAGATAATGCTCTTCAAAAGGAAAGCGCAGTGAAATGAAATATATCTGCAAACCCTGCTGTGGATCATAACGCGCAGATGATTGCCATACAGTTTATCATACAAAAAATATTATTAAAGGCTCTATAAAAATATGCCCAAAGTTTAATTTCATTTCCTTCAGTATAAATAAAATCTATTGGAGTTTATTTAGATCGTTTCACTCTTATATTCAATAACAGCCGGTGACATGACATTCTATGTAAAATTCCCGGTCAAAAAAAAGTGTTAGATAAAAAAAACTTCATACTTTTGCAAAAGACTTTTGCTTTTATCTTAGTCACCAACCTGAAGTTTCAAATTGGTCTATAGTGAGAAAAAATTCTATTTTTTCAAGGATTACATATTTTTTTTAATTCAAAAATTGTCATTTCTGCAGGTACACAACATATTTCTAAATAACAATGCTAGAGTTCGTTAATAAACTTTTTAACGCAGTTTTGTACGAAATAACGAACCAAGTAACTGACTGGAAACGTGTTTAAATTGCGGAAGATTTCCAGTTGACTAGATGCAATTGTAGCCCTAGCTCTCTTACAGAATTTCTTCCGATACAAATGAAAAAAAATGAAACCATATTTTATCTTTTATTGTCTAAGTCAGACAAAAAAATGCTTTTTCACCTGGAAAAGTGATGGCACGTTTTAGGAAAGCAAGCATGCTTCGAAAATTGGAAAGTCGAGCTGCGTGAAACAGGCAGAATACGACTTGGGAAGAAACTTTTTTGAAGTCGTCACATTTTTTGCGCAGCACGTGAAGAAAATGCCAATTTTTCACCCTCTTTTTATTTGATGCTAGAGATAGTCTCAAATTGGTTCTGCAAATCTATTTGTTGCTAGAAGGTTTTGGAGTACTATGGGGATACAAAAACAGTGTTGATGCTCTGGTTCTTGGCAACAGTGTTTCGCATTATATGTTAAATATAGCATGATGTATAAGATCAGAATATTTGTTTCAATTTATTTCAGTCAACATATTATTTACATATTTCAATAAATATTTGTATCGAAACATTCAAAAAAATGCAAAGGCTTTTGAGACAAATGAAATATTAGATAAACAGGGGTCATAAAAATACTTGAATATAAAATGATTCGCAATAAGGTTATAAGGAAAGTAATTAAAATGTAAAAATTTTAAAGCTTATATGTAAATAATGAAAGATTAGTACTGAAAATATCAATACTAATTTTTATAGTATTAATATATTTAAATATTATTAAAACTATCTTTTATACTTTTGACAGGTAAATGACTATTTGCATCAGAAATTTGTTTCTTTCATACCCTTATTTTCCTTAGAAACTAGTTTTACCCAGAGGTACAATTAGTTTATCTCAAAAACTTTCTCGCTTACTCTTTAAGAAAAGGTATTTTCTAGAGAACACTCTGCATGGCTTTAGTGTGCAATAGTTATGAAATACCACCTTTCAAAGGCTGAATTTACCATGTCATCTTTGAAGAGTTATTTGGCAATTAATCTTTTGCATTCAGTTTATAATATCCAAAATTCGAATTTCTCATTTAGATGTCTTTTTTCTCAACTGATGGAAATAAAATGCAAAATACACCTGTATATAGAAACAAAATGCACTCGTAATCATGAAATCAAATACCAGATTTGGTATATTTAAGCCGATGAGAATTTCAGTTACATCATTTACATGCATCTGAAATAATGACTGCTAAATAGTCAATAACCTGTTAAGTTTTCCTCAAAATTTGGTAGGCGCCTAAAACAGATTTTAACCCTGTGCATTGAATTTTATCTATGAAGAAATCTTCAAATTCTTTTCTTTACAAATACGATGATATAAAATAGGAGGGTCATCATAGGGATTTATCTTTCATTAGCAATACATACAAATATAGCAAACATGATGATCCTAAAGAGAAAGATCCTAGTGTGATTAATTTATAATTAGTGGTATACGGAAATATCACATACATGATTTTATAAAAGAGAGGAATTCTAATACCTATCAGTTCCATGAGAGCGGAGGAGTATCTATTCTTTTACACGTCATAACAATCTGTTCTAACATTAAACTGTATTCTTTTCTTAATGAACATATTTAATCCTTTCGCGGCGAACAGCGCCTTTAGGCGTTCAGCAATAAATCCTTACTCTGATTGAATAGAACCTGTAGTAGTCCCAGCAGAGTTGCTCTCTGAATGAATAGCGCCTTTCATTTGTGACATATCCATCAAAATTAACAAATAATTAGATGGAAAAAAATGATTAATTACCACTATACATTTGTGAGGATACCACAATTTGGGATCCGTAACTACACAATAATATCCATTCAATCGTTTGCGTTTGACAAACTAGTATCAACCGTTCAAAACATGTTTTACATATTCAGATGGAATTAGCTGCACATTTTGTACCGATCGTAGACAAATGAATGACGAATATGAACTGCGATGGTATGGAACTGCCATCGGATTCTGATCTGTCTGAAATGTTTGGAGAAATTGGAAAATAAGACAAAATTCAACAACAAGAGACGCCCACTAGCAAGCAGGTCGGAATTTGTTTCTGAAAACATTGAGGATTGGCCATTAATATATGTTTAAACATTTCAGTGATAAAAACTATATGACACTAATGATTAGTTAATTTATATTTAATGAGAAAATTAAAGTATTTTATGAAACAGATCTTAAATTCTAATTTGTAGACACACAATTCTAGTTGGAAATTATGACTAATATTAATTTTCATTTGTCTGCCTCAATAAAGTTATCAAATATATAGTTTTATTCAAACAATTTTTTCATCAATGATGAATAGAAAAAGAGATTTTTTTTGTAATTTTGACTTTTAAACAGCTAATAAAACTTTATTTCTAGAAACATAACTTTGATTGAGATACAAAACATCCACTGATTCATACAGATTATTTTGATTATAAATAATTTTATTTGGTTTATTTTTTATTGAGTTATGATTGTTTGCATGAAGCAATATACTGTAAAAATTTTCTTCACAGAATGAGTTTTAAAAACTGAAATATTTAACTCAAGAAAAAAACTTCATAACTCGAGAAATATTCCTAATATTGATAACATCTGAGTATAATTTGAAAACTAAAGGAATAGATAACATTTTGATGCCATAAAATAAATTCGATATTTTGAACAATTTTCGAAGTTTCAATGTGTGTGTACACTTTAATAAACAGTTAATGCTACATAAATAGGAAAAAATCCTTCTGTATGGACAAAAAATAAAAATTTACGAAAATTCCGAACTGAAAAACATTTAAGGGGAGGATTCATCATAAACACTGACATATTATTACAATATTTATACCCAGATTTAATTATGAAATATATCTCCCATTACTCACAAATACCATTTCGTATTTATTCATGACTAATGGTACCAAAAATCTCCATCAGCCCATTCCCACAAAAAGGTGTCGAAAGTGGTCTTTACCTCACGAATCGATCGGAAAGAAAATGAAAAAAAAAATGAAAAGAGAAAAGAAAAAAAAATGAAATAAAAATTGAAAATATTTTCATACCTCCTACCTCTCTCACATTCTGGTAATCAAGTGAGTCTATCGGATCGTCATGACACTTTTATGCCTAGAACTCAAATTAATGGGCAACCACGACATTAGGGGACGAACCTACCCTTTAATAAATGGCTGTAGAAAGGGTGTAGGAGAATTCCAGATGGATGGAAAATAAGAGAAGAAAAAAGCTAATAATAGCATAACTGAAAAGGAAAGGAAAGGACATTTGTTTCAACATCTTCTGGACAATTACGGACACTGGTATAGGAAAAGTGATTAATATTTTGAAAAGAAAAACTGAACTGAATTGATGTGTGACTATCTACTCAAAGTAATTGGATTCTTCGCGCGACGTTCTTAATGAGCGATTTTTGCGTGAACTATCAGATCATATTAAAGGAGTTGTTTTTAAGATGAAAAGACATTCTCTTGGAGACGGTTATATTTCATTCCAAAAATTAGCGTATTTATTCTGACAAAAAAACAAACAAACTAAGGTATAAGAAGGCTTATTGCGGCATGGAGTAAAATATGGAAACAGAAAATAAAAACAAAATTATATAATGCGATAAAAAATACTTGTGTTTTTAAAATTCATATAAAAGTTTTCTTTAAAAATAATATTGGGTTGTTCGGAAAGTAATTTCGTTTTTTCCTGACAAAGGATTTAATTGCATTTTTCGCACCCGATTTCATACTTAAACCGCAAAATCATTTTATGTTTTAAGAGCTGATATAGCAAGGCTTGAGTGTGAAAAAGTGCAGCTGATTCTTCGCAGTAGTTTTTGGATGGTGCCCTTTTAAATATGGAGAGCAATAAACAGCATTTTCGTCATTTTTTTCTTTTTTGCTATAAAAGGTTAAAAATTCTGTTCAAGCCAGAAATAAATTAGCCAATATGTGTGGAGAAGATGTGTTAACAGTACATCAGTACCAGAACTGATTTGCAAAATTTTTCCTTCAAATGAGGAGGCCAAAAACCACCTCGATCAGTTTTTTTTTACAGCAAAGACCAAAACTTTTATGAGCGTGTAATCATGTTACTACCAAAAATATGGCAAAAGGTATTAGACCAGAATGGCAATTTTATAATTTAATAAATAATTTATTCATTAAACGAAAATTTCTTTTCATTTTGACAAAAAAATACGAAATGACTTTCTGAACAACCCAATATATATTAAAGTATTTTAACCCTTTACACTCTGAAAAGTAATCCGATGAATCATTATATACAAAATAGAAGGGCTTGTTTATTGTTCCAAAAAATAAATATATGTAATTATTTTAAATTGAATTTACATGAAAAAAATCATATTATATATATATATATATATATATATATATATATATATATATACCATTCTGTTGGTATATTTAACAATCAAAATTGAAAAATTTATAAATAAAAAGCCAAAATAATGCACCATCTTGAGTAGTGAGTGAAAAGCACCATTCAAGAGCCAAAACAGGATATATAATTTGTATATTAGGATAGAGCAGGATATATAATTTTAGCAAAGCCGGATATAAAATAAGGATATAGCAGAATATATAAATTTAACAAAGCAGAATATAAAATTAGTACATTAGGATATAGCAGAATATATAATTGTATTAAAATAGGATGTATAATTAGTATAAATTTTTTCTATATTTTTCACAAAATTTCAGGTATTTAAAAATATAATTAAATTCGACATATGATTTTATATTTTTAATATCTTTTCTTTAGTTAAAAAAGTCAGATTTTGGGAATATAAGAATCGGAAAGGAAATTAATAGTTTAGCAAGCAGCAACGAAGATTCTTTCCAAGCACATAAAAGCACAGTTTGCTTTAGTTATTTCACTAGCTTTTGCTTATGGAATATACGTATATTGAAAGGTGGAAGTGTCTTAATTACAGTCTATGACAAACAATATAACCATTATTAGTTATACAGAATGATCCCTTCTGAACCCCAAAGTACCTACTTTTCTATTTAAGTCTGACTTTATTGAAAGATTTTTCCAATAATCCACGCTCCATAAAAGTACTGATAAGCCTTACGGGAAAATAAGATGACAGTATCTGTTTATATGAGAAATATATATACAATTTGAGCTGAAGTAAAGTATTTAATGCTTAACTATTTATCCGGGTTTCTCTTTCCCTTTTGTAGCCTTCTAGGGAAGATAGTTTCTTTACTAGTATAATTCAAGATAAAATATCTCATCATCTGAAATATGATACCATAATCTTTTTCAAATTTCGTATTATAATAAAAAAAAATCTTCACAATGCGCTCATATCTGAGAAGGTGATATTATACACATTTTTGTTTTATTTCGTGAATTATCTTCTGAAAAGACACAAGATTCATTATTTCAGGAATACTTTTCAAGTAAAGGTGCTATTTTTCTTCTCCCAGCATAAAATAGTAAAGAATAAGCAAGGACAAGAACGCCACTACTGCTCTGATTTTACAAAATCACATGTAAATTCCTTTTTTTTAAAGTCATTACGAGGAAAAAGTGTTCCTTGCTAAGCCAAGGATGCCAAGTCGTCAATAACGATTGGCGGACAAAATAAACAGGCACCACTGAGAAATAGTTATGATTACCACTTTTTGCATTAAAATTATGATTTTTGTTGATAAATATTGTAATTTTTAATTTGATCTGAGATTTATTTAATCTGTATCTGACATTCTTATTTAAAATTTTTTTAAATCTTTAGAACATTATCGGTGCTTATATTAACAATATTGAAGAAGTTTTCAAACCGGCTGAGCAAGTCTGTTATGTAAAGAGCAAAATTCAGAGAACACGTGCGAAGAATTCCATTGCAGTTGACTTTTGCAGTAAGAATGAAAATAATTTTGTAAGAATTAGATGATTTTCAAAGCTCACACTGAAAATTAAAAAAATGCAAAAGTATAGATATTTTCTGTTTGTTTTCACATTAAAAATAAAATTGCAGTCTTGTTAGTTGCAAAAAACTTTTAATTATAATAAAGAGCAAAATTAAAATCTTTAAGCGGTCTTTTTTTAGTATTTTAAATTTAACATTTTAAATAAAATAGTTTAAGCTCAACTATTGTAAAAAGTTGTAAACAAAACAGCATTAGGGTTGCTGAAAGAGAGTTTCATTGGTTTTCCACATTGGCAACAAACTTGGGGGGGGGGGCACTAATCTTCACTTCTACCCATTAAATTTTTTATCATACCATTCATATGTTTAAAGACCTACATATTGTTAAACCATTAATCAACATGCTTTACATTTGCTATATATCTACATTCTATATTGAAATGCATGCATTCTAACAGTCAGAATTAATATGGTGGGAACTCAGAAAATTTGATATAAATCTAAATGAAATACAAAAACAAATGCAAAACTTATATCTGCTATTATAGGGTTATTGAATTCACAGAAGCAATCAACTCCAAAAACATATGTTTTGCGACCATAGAAGTACCTTCAAAATCACAATTTTGAATTTTCTAAGAATCATAATATTCTCTCCTTGTAAAAAAAGTTACTTCATTGAACTTCTTGCACTCCCATATCCATGTTGAATTATCATTCTGAAAGTTGCATCATTTTCAAATTCTTATTATATAATGATTGTAAAAACCATATAATAACATAAAAATGCATTCATTTAAATGAAAAATAATAAACCTAAAATTATTTGGGCTTACTAATTCCAGGAGCCCAAAAACATATTGTAATAATAGCATATTATACATATAATAAGAACACTATAGACATCCAAATATTGTTCTAAAAACATAATATAATATATAACAATATTTTTAAGGTTCTAAATTTAGGAAAGTTTAGTAGAAAAATATTATTTTAATTCAATATATCACGTAATTTTGCTTATAATTTCAAAAGAAGGAATCCTTACATTTGCATATCCATAATAGATGCATCTTATTGCCATTTGCAGGGAAAAGATTTCAAATTGTTAATATAAACTACATTTAAAATGAAAGCACACTGGTAAGGAATGATTTTTACAATCATGTTAACCCATTCATTTAAATGAGAATGTTAAAAAAAATAGTTTAAAATTAATAATTTGTCCTATTTTCTAAACGAATTTAACGTTGACACACGGCGAGAGACGTAGATATACGTAATGATATTTTAAAATCCAATTTAAAATTAATTAATTCCCTAATTTTTAACTCAATTCAGCACTTATTACCTTCATTCTAAAATATTCTCTTATTTCTTAATTCCCTGCCACTTTTTCTACTTAATTAATACAACAGAAAGCTCTGTAAAAGTGCTTTCGTCTGCGGACCCCACCTCGAAGTAAAGAGATAAGAAAATGTTCATATAAATATAGGGATCTTTTAAAAGATCCCTATAATTCCTTTACCTAAATTCGACATGTGTAGGAAATCCCTACGGAAATCTCACAGTATATATTCACAGGGATAAAAATGTCATTAGACTTTCCTCATTTTAAGTTTGTGTCGTTCTGTGTTGTGGTGGTCGCTTCTGCTTGTGCATAAGTCATACCCCTCGAAATGAAATAAATCGGAGTTAAAAATTCAAAGTGTCTTCGACCACAAATATGCTCCAAAAATTGTGGTTACATTTTTATATTCTCTCTTCATTTAAACAATTTAAATGAACATTTTTTTAAAAAAATTATTTATTGCATAAGAATAACTAATAACTCGAAAATAAATTTATACATTATTGATAAACTCATTTTTTTTCTTTTAAGTTTATTCATTAAGAAGCTGTGAAACGAGTAAAAATCTTAATTTCTTTCTTTAACTATTTATTAACTGGATATAAAACAATCTTATTTTTTATAATTGCTATTAATTTTATGACTGATAAATGATTTTCAAAATCTGAAAATGCTCTAAATTTTGCCCTGGGTCAGTTACCCAGTTACCTGGGTCAAAATTCGAGATATATTTTATTAAGGCTTCAGGTTTTTGAAACTTGCAATCTACATCATCTGGAATTCCTTTACACTCTAACCAAATATAAGTTGTACCCTATTTTGAAGTCATCATATTTTTTGAAATCAAACTTAAGATTCTCTGAAGAAAGAAGGATTGTTATTTCAAAACATCACAATGGTATGAGATATGGTTGTATTTTATTGATTCCTTAGATTTCCAATTTATATGAAATTATCAAATGAAACTCTGTAAAGAATTTCGAATAAAGTATCAAATTGAAATAAATTGAATTGCTTCTAAAAATTTCATAAGAAAGCAAAATGAAGCATTATTTAACTTGTATATTATCATAGTTGTTTAATAGAAAAAGTTCAGAGAGATTATTAAGGTTGATCAAAATATTTTGAATACAATAAAGAACTACTTCTAATTAAGTCTTTGTTAGTAAATGTATGCATGAAAAAAAAAAGCTCCAAATTTTGATGTGTACATAAAATTTCCAATTTTTAGGACATCACATAACTGTATTAAATATATTGAGTCAATCAATAAGGAAATAATAGCATATTAAATTGAGAAAGTTCAATTTTGTTATGACTGAATGAAGTTATTTTTTATAAACCATTTTGTCTTAACAATGACAATAAGTGATTTATTTCGGAGAGTAATTTGCAACAAATAAAAATCCAAAATATTATATAATGTTTTTATAAAAAATTAAACAGAGGAATCTAAACATATGGGCTCAAAAATATAAATTTAAAAAATATAGTTTTTAATTAATAACACGAGGAAAATGAATAAATTTGAAAAATATAATTAGAAAATTAGAACACTTACCACAATATAAGCTCGAATTGCCGTCATCCAAATGAAATACTAAAACCTATCCGCAGTCAAATTCTTCTTTTTATAACATATATCATTCTTGATATAACATATTTAGATGTTTGAGAATACGATTAATAAATCAGCACTAGTTACGAACTCTGACATCAAAGAAGAATTGTTCAGGTAAATTTTTCTTTTATATTTCGCACTAAACATTTTCACATTCAAACGTTCATCAAGTCTATTTGGTTGTATGTTAAGAGAATCTATTTATATGCACTCACACTTCAATATCAAGTAAAATGTCTTTTTGGTCAACAAAGTTTCATTGCCGTAATACGAATTTTTAAATTATTTAAAATATCACTGCATGATCAACTCCTTATTCCCAGATACATTTTGTCACAGAATTTAGGCGATATTATTATTCATTATATTACTATGAAATTTTACATACATCAGAGTTTGAATGTTTGCATATTATTCTGATTAAATATAAACAATTTTCGGATCGCACAAGGACAAATCTCGAAGCATCTGCAACAGGCATGCGTGATATCCACAGGAATTTGGTGTCTGAATTATCTTTTTATGAAGGTTTTCAAAAACGTTTAGGTTGGTTGGTTTTTGTATTTCATCAGCACAAAAGCTATTCTTGGGTAAACTGCGTCAAACTTTTGTTGAATTAAAAGAAATATGTAGAAACCATTTAAATTAAAAACAATAAAGGTTTTAAAAAACTGAACACGTACAACTAGCTAATGCTAACCAAGAAAAATGAAAAAAAACCAACCTTTAAATACTCATGAAAATCCAAATTAATCTTAAAATTTTAAAACATTTGATTTAGTTTAATTATATCAGCGTCCCGTTGTAAAGCAACACTAGGGCTATTTTGGGACGGACCTCGTAATTTTGAACCACTGTCAGATGACGAGGACAACACCTGAGCTGGCACCCCCTCCCCTCTCCACACCACACCAGCTGGAATGCATTTGGTATTATAGATTGAACATGCAAGAGACCCCTTACACGGCGATTCTTCGGTGGAATCGAGTCTCGAATCTAAAACCCTTCGTATCCAAAGCCGAGACCTTACCACCTGGCCACCGCGGCACCTAAAAACATTTCATGTTTTTCACCAATCAAGTCTTTTAAGTTTAGAGAAGTTGACTCAAAATGGCAAGACGATGATGATCAAAATGATATTCAATAAAGCTGTTCTTCACACTAAAATTCACATGACACTTAGGACAAATTGACGATATCACCAAAAATTAGATGACGGTGTTTGAAACGACTATGACCTATACGGAGGGGATAAATTTAACAATATCTGCCTATTGTAAAGGTATAACAGGCCACAGGCCAATTGTGGGTGTTATTGAATGTAGTTTGCTCTGGATCTGCAGTTAGATAACGCTTGCCATATTGTAAAAAGTAGCTAAACGAATGGCATTTTGACGTCATAATAAGGGAAGGTCTGATACAGAGATGTTGATGCATATTTAGCTTCAACATTACCCTTTCATTGCCCGAAATACCCTTGTGAGCCGAAATCTATCAGATAATTATTTTAGAGAACCTGTTTCGTAGTAACCACGAGTTCAACAAAATGTCTAAAGCGACTGGATTCATATGGTTGAGAAACTGAGTAAATGTTTCCAAAGCACTCATACTGTCAGTATATATGATAAAACTACGCTGAGTAGAAGGGAAAATTTCTTGTAGAGCGTAAAATATTAACACCAACTTAGCAGTAAAAACAGAAAAAACGTTATTTAGACGGTAGTTGAGTGCATCAGCTAGAGTTATTATGGTACAACCAAAATGCCCATCTGATTTTGAGTCATCTGTAAATACTGGGTTTAAAAAAATACTGACAGCGGTTGATGGAAAATCTGTTAAAAAATAACAGAACTAGTTGAAAATTTATGAAACCTAAATATATAGTTAAAAAAATAGGGAATATCTTAAAGAGGAAAAGAACAAAAATCAAAAGATTCAATGGCAATGTTGTTAAGGCCTGTGTCATGCATCTAAAACACTTAATAACAATAGAAATTATATTAGCAGATGCCAATAGAAAACTGTGACTCATACTATTTTCGAGATTACTCGAATTGTATATCCTGTTCAGCTAGTGTAATCCATAAAGGAACGATGTTCTGTTCCCGGCATTCTTTGCTTAACAACACACTGTTTACACAACATCATGCCGTCTTATAACTAGTCGAAAATAAACCTGCTATTATAGCGCATAAAATCTCCAAATAATTAGAATTAATCGTAAAACATGCATACTGCCACCAAAATCGTGAATTTGTCTTTTGCAGTAAGAAAATAATGTTAGGCAATTCATCAATGAGAACATTAATGAGTTAAATACCATGTGCCTGGTATGTGATTTATGCTTTCCATTTAATTATTCATAATTATCAACTAATAAGCATCCTTCTATAATTAATATGTAGCAAAATATTTGTCATCTAATTAGATAAATGATCAGAAACAAAGTTCATGGAATGAATGTATTTATTCTCTATTCGTTAGATCTAGTTAGACAATTTTTTAAGCAGAATTCTAACATTCTATACTTAGCAATCAAAATGAGAATCTTTTGGAAGAAATAAGTCATCTTGTTGTATAAGTTATTATATAACAAGGTTACTCACTTCTTCTTCGTGTTCTTAAATTGAGCATCAAGGTGAATTTTAAATTTTGTGTAATCATTTTATAATATCAAACAATATTATTTGATTCATTAGATTCTGTGGCACTGAATCTATTTCTTATAGGCTTTATTGCAAAAAGTCTTTAGTTTCTCTCCATATTTTATTAAAATATGCTTCTAGATAATGAACCTCTTTCCACTTTTTTAAAATAAATTTAGTTACAGTATCACATTCAAATATGGATTGATAACGTAGATAAATAATAACACAGATTTAATTAGTAATTATAACAGATCAATTTCTGATATTATACATTAAATTAACGGTACACCAAATACCAAATATGCTTGTTATGTCTTATCCTCCTTGGATTGAACATCAATTCAATCTAAGTTTAAAAGATCGAATCTCATGATAAGATGGTAACTTGACTCCTCCTTAATCATTAGCTTCCTCATAGAGACGCCAATTCATTCAGTGATATGGGGGGACGTACCCTCCTGCTGTTCGTTTAAAGGCAAGTAGTTCTAGAGACTTGTGGCGGTTGCTATTTTTTTGCTCCAATATGGAGATTGAATTCCGCCAATGATCGAGCTAGCGACCTTATGATTCGCAGCCACATAACATGTCCACTAGTGATCACCATTGTCCGGCGGCTGTTGCTGGATCATTGAGATACCCATGTAGTTAGCTGTATTTGTGGGGTCGGAAATGTTAGGCGGCTACGAACCATAAGGTCGCGAGTTCGATCCTGGCTCAATGTCTCTAACCAGATTGATGATCTCGGACAATGAACACGCATTTCGCTGGCCATATTTCTTGCCTCTATTTATTGCTTGTCTCTTCGCAAACTTACTAGTGGGGGGGGGGGTATTGTGATGATATCTCAACAAGACAGTAACATCCCCTAGACACTGGTGATCCCTTTTGTCTAATGGATATGTTACGCGGTTACAATCCAAAAGGTACCAAGTTCTATTACGATTCAATCTTCCCCACTACAGCCTAATCTGTTGGAATCTCTTTGATTTGCTTGAGATTTGAACTGAAGTTAGAGACGGGCGTCGGCGGAATAAAAATGAAAGATGAGGCAAGAAATGGTGAGAGATTTTAGTCACGTCCTCTGTGTTATGGCTGGATCCCGAACCCTTGAATTTTAGCATTTTTAAATTAGTTTGATTTTAAAACCCCCGGAAATTCATGAACTTTTTACCTTTCTTTCATTTATGTTTAATGTTTGCTGTCTATTTCGGTGAAGTAATGTCTTGTGTCTTTTTAAAACCATGTTTTTCTTCTAAAAAAATTACAGGCAGAAAATTTGGTCAAGCCGTGTTAAGGGTATACATCTTTCGGCCTCTGATGAAGAAAAGACTTTTTATATGACCAGTCCTTAACTTAGGTAAGAGAGTTTGTATGTTCTTTGGACTGGTACATGCCATAGACAAACTTAGACACCAACCGGCTTACCAGTCATGCTCTGGAGAAATCATTCATTTCATTTCAGTTCTTAGTTTAAATAAGGCTTGGATCTCTGTGATCTGCAATTTAGAAGAAGAGGAATTGGAACTTAAGCTTCCTTCCTCGGCCAGAGTGTCTGTAATTTTATTTTCGTGGATGCTCATATGAGAAGGAATCCACTGTATTCTCACTGAACAGGTCCTTGGGAATTTTAATTTGAAGATAATGTACTGGCCCAACTTGTCATGAATGTAAGGCCAGTTCTTTAAATATTGTATTTTACTGTTGCTGTCTGCGAGGATTCAAATGGGGAATGATCAGTCTCCACGGGGAAGTCCAAACTTTTGATCATAGCAATAAGAGACACCCCATATATTAAATATTAAACCAAGAAATTTCAATGCATTGTAATAAAAAGCATATAATTTATTAATACATCCAAACTAACATGCTTTGTAATGGAGGTTATTATGTCAATTAAAAGATATTTATTCATTTAGATTTCATAAATTAAATGCAACATTTCTATGCCATGTAAGTTAGCATTATATATATATCAATTATATAAAAACATGTTATTAGTTCAGGTGTAAAATGCTTTTAGAATTTATGAATGGAAAAGCAAATTCGACATAGAATATTGCCAATTATAGCTATTTTAAAAGAAATATAAGAATGATATCCTTTAAGTTTCAGTTCAATATGGTCAGCATTTATTTGCATATAGTAATGCCACTGGAGTTACTTTATAACCACAATATAAAAAGAAACAAAATAAGTATCCATCGATGAAAACACCATCTTTTTTTTTTTCTAGAAATAAAACGCTGATTCGTAAGCAAAATTTAAAACGCTGGTTTAAAATCTCTATTAGAAGACGGCAAATCTCATGCACATAAACTCGCCGAATAGCAGAAGATAGCAAGGATTTTATGACATTAATCAGGATTCAGCTCTGTAAAACGAGATAAGATTTTCTCCCTTTTTTGTTATACGCTTTAAGACTTCATATCCCTGCACTTTTCGAGAGTCAGTAAGATATGAGCAAAAAAATGTAATCTCATTCTGAGTATATTAACTGTTAAATAAAGAGGAATCAGCTAAATGAAGTTGCTCTGTTTTATTCTCTTCTGTACAATAAAACTAAGTAAATCTCATTACATTTTAATTCATAAATTTATGGATTACGTTTTACTTATTAGAGGAGCGTGTTTCCGTTTTCCCATTTTATTGGTTTAAGAAAATAATATATTTCGGGATGAAACGATAGTTTTCTGACATTTTATTTTCATTTGATTTTATTATTTGCAATCTAAAATAATTATTTTGAACACACATGGATTTTATTACTTTGAATTATAGTTATTTTGAACATTTCCAAACTTATGGTTGAAGCTTTCATTCGTCTATTTTATCCGATAGTTTTATTATAAAGTCATTTTTTATGTTTAGCTTCGTAAAACAATGAATAAAGGGAATATTATTTAACCCTTAAGAGAACGTGTGGTCTGTGAGACCGCCAGTGATGGACTTTCGGTTACCCCTGTTTTATTTTTAGTGCAATTGAATGGATTGACCCAGTAGCTTCCTGTTTTGTGACCTTCAATACACGTACACTTTTTTTAAATGGCCTGAAATATCATTCAGTATACTGATCCTATCATGAAGCAGTATTTCAGACACTTTAAAATGAAGCAGAAAATGATTTTAGGGATAAGTATTACTGTACAGAAGAGTTTTTCGATGAAAGTTCGCATTCAACTGTTTCTGATATGTATGTTCAAACATAATTAATTTTTCTAGTGATAATGCATTTTGAAAAATTTATAAAATATATTAATATACCAAAATATTTATATATATATAAGAATGGATGGGACAAAATGCCCATTCAACCTCATTTAGATAAGTGTCTAGAGTCACTGATTAAAAAGAAGCTTTTAAATAAAAAAGTTAAATTTATTTACAGGAAAGTATATTTAAAAGCAAAGACATTAACAATTAATACAGGACAGGTTATTTACAATAAAGATAAAAGAATGACCTTCAGATGACACCAAGGGTGAAGCCTAATCAAATGTTATATGGCAAAACTATGTGCCACCATTGCGTATTAAATAACCATAATATCGAATGACCCACTCTCTCCCTGACTGTAGAATGAATGCTCACAGCCTGCTTTTCTAAAACCTGACGTCACGCGTCTTAGACTTTGGACATAAGGTGTTCAATAGAATCCTTGATGCCCTCTATTCCAATAAAATAAAAATAAATGTGGAATGGTAAGGGCCGCTAATTAAATCTCTACATATATATACATAATTTATATGTTGATTTTTATAATAGTTCTCAACTTGTAAATTTTATTTGCCCAAGGAAATTGTGCGTATAACTGAGTGACTGATCACACAAGCCGATTAAAGAAGAATCAATTTTACCCATTGTTATTTTCTTATTTTTTTATTTTTCATGAAATTGTGGAATTTTACATTATGTTGTTTTCTATATACCTTTATATATTGGAGAAGATTTAAAAATTAAAAAGTAATATGTTCTTTTAAATAATATTAATTATTGTAACATGCAATTTGAGAATAAAATATGTATTCCAACGCATTTACTTTTTCCTATGATAATATATTTTGAAAAATTTCTAAAATATATCTATCTATCAAGAAAAATATCTGTAAAATATATTGGAAGTTTTAAATACAAATACATTCATTAGAAAATTTAATTTGAGTGTAAATGAAATGCGGTCTCGTAGACCGATACTCCCCAGTTAAGTCCTAAATTTCATCTCCACAGTTAAGTGTTAAGAATCTTTTTTAATTCTTATAGGATCATGTAAATCTGTCTTCTTATTATAGCGTCCTCAAGTAATCAAATACGTATGAGAAGAAATTATTTTCATGTCAAAATTCAAGTAAGCTAAGTCACGAACATGAGATCACGTCATACCACTTTAGCGGAGAAAAAAAACATTCGTACAAACCAAATTAATACAGGCAATTGTACAATATCCCTAAGTTGTTATTTGATATTCAGAATGACGATAACATGCAGGAGCTAAATTCTAAACTAACGCTGTTAGGTAAGTAGCGTTAAAACGAATGGCACTTTTATATTATTCACCAGCTGTTATTTAAAAGAGAAATCTAATTTAAAAAAAACTTAATTTATTAATCGACAGCCCTTTTGATTCGATGCTTTCAAAAATCGAAATTTATATACAAACTGAGTGTTTGATTTTTGATGCAAGTATTCATTTGTATCCTAAATAATTGTATTTATGCTCATTAGATTATTTCATTTTCTAATTACGTCAATTCAAACACAAAAAAGTTAATTTACCTCTGTTGTTAAACATTTTCATTACAACTTTTCTGATAAAAAGCGTAATGATTTTATTTGAATAACATTAGGTTATAATATCAAGGTAAAACCATACACTAAAAAGAAATGCTAAATCAATTCTTTTCTAGCAAAATATCCGTCTATAATTCCTGAAATATTTTGATTGCTTTACCACGCTCTTTCTGTTTTAGTGTCGATACTGGGGAATACTTTACTCTTAGTCCATTAAAGTACTATATTAAAGAAATACTACGGTTATTTTGGAAATGGAACACGTAATTTTAAACCAAGTTGAAAGCACGACGAATATACCTAACTGTTAAGTATTATTTAGCTTTCTACACATGGTTCAAAGTAATAATGAATAAAATCTTCTCAAATATCTAATATTTGCTTGATTATGAAGAAAAAGAAAGACGTGTCCATGATAATTCGCCTTGTCAGCAATAAGGTACTCATAAGCAAACGAATAGACAAAAAAAAGTTTGTTTTTGTACTCATAAGCAAACGGATAGACAAGAAATTGAAAAGGTTGTCTTTTAAGAGATTTCAACGATTAATATATATCTCATTTGCGAGTCTTTTTAAAATAAAAGTTATTTTGAATCAATTGTTCATCATCTAAAAATTTTAACAATCACTTGAAATTCTATTACAATGTCAGTTATTAGTAAATAAATAATTTTTTTAATTCATGAGTTTTTTTTGCAAGCTATTCGAAAAATTGTGTTGTAATTTTTAAAATAATCAATGAAATAAAACGAATTTATTTAATTAGTTTTTTTTTAAGAAAACTCATTAAATCTATATATTTTTTGCTTTTATGGGAAAAAATGACATTTTTTTGTAAATATTTTAGATAAGGAATAAATAATTTCACCCTTTTGATCTATTTATGTATTCCATGTGAAGAATACAGTGAAAAAACACTATGAAACACTATTAGTACCCTCTCTATGCATAGGAGAGCCGATTTATTTCTTCAATTTATTTTCATAATTTTTCGCCCTTTATTATTATTATTGTTATTTGCAAAGAGAATCTAAATTCTTTCCACATCATCTAGAATAAACTTCCAAAAATGTCAAAACATTTCGAAATGTTCTTTATTTTAAAGTGAATGAAATCTGTTTTCAAAATCGCTTAATGACCCATCTCTTATCACAGGAAATTGACTTTCTTTTGAAAACTTTAGAATTCTTTCCTGACTACTTTCCATGCTCAAACATTTTCTTTTATTTTAATTTAATAATATCATTACATTACTCTCACGAAGAAAACTGTTTTTCAATTGTTTCACGAATTTTCGTTATCTTTTCCAAAGCGTATAATGCAATCATTTGCATAATCTCTTATTTATCAGAAAAGAATTCCATTCAAGAAATCAGTTAACATATTCAACTTTAAAAAAAGAAAAAAAAACTATTATTTTAGGAATCACTGAGCAAAAGCTTTTTATTTAGTTAAATTTTTTGCCTATTCACAATTTTTAATTTCCTCAATGCTTTTTTTGAACTGAAAGTACTTTTACACACACAAAGGGCAGTTTAAAAATAAATAAGTTCCCATTTTTTTCTTTAAAATATTAATCCTATTTTAATCCAATTGAATTATGATGTGTATTTGCAATATTCTCATCGGTTAACCAAATCTCTTTTAATTTATTTTTATTGCTAGTTACTCTGATTACTAAATATTTTTTTGTAATTTGAATAAAAAATAAAAATAAAATTAAATATTCCTTAATCAAGGGATAGTTATACAAGGAATATTCAAATGAAAAGGTACGAAACGTCATAATAACTTAAGCGTAAACATATTTGCCTATGCTGCTACGGGAATACGTAGCGAGATGTCTAGGGATGCAATGGTAGTCATCAGCGTAGCGTGGAGTATGCGCGGGCATACGCATGCGCTGAAGACAGCGGATGCTCTTTTAAAAAGGGTCAATCAACTGTTGTATGAAAAACCATTAGAATAACCATTAACTCCGATGTGTACTGTGAGACCCTCCGAAGACTTCGCAGATTCAACAAGAACAAAAGACCGGGACTACTTACGGGGGATTGGTTCTGCTCCATGATAGCGCGCTCCCACATGTCTTCAGTATCATACAAGCTGGACTGGTCAAGTTCAAAAGAGAACAGCTCGACCATCCGCCCTGCAATCTAAACATGCCACTGCAATTTTGATACTCTGAAAAATCATCTGAAACTGAAGCACTTCAACTTAGACGATGAATTCAAAGACGCTGTGAAGGGCTTGGTCTCGTCACTGCCACAGGAATTTTGGGAACGAGAAATTCTTCAGCTCGTTAGTCAATGGGGTCGCTGTGCTCTAGGCTTATGGTATATATTTTGAACAAAGTCTTCTTTTATAGCCACAGTGTCCTTTCATGAATTTATATTTGAACATCCCTTGTATAATTTCTTTCCAAATGATTATTGTAAATTTTTTGTAAAAATGGTTTTAGGCGATTTTACATATACGTAACAAGGTGTGGATGTGATACCGTATTGCCATTTGCATGAAAATAGAAAAAAAAATTAATAGCTGTTGTAGAATTAAAGAGTTCAGGATAGCAGAAATTAAAATACTGTACGTAATTTATTACAATATTTATATGTTACTATAGAGTAGAGTATGTTTTTGTTTACTCTATTTATCTGTTTTTATTGGAGCCTTTTTTTAGCATTACTATATTATTTATTACTATTATTGCAAGATAATGTAAGAATTTTTCAGAAATAGTAAGTTTATTTTTGAAATTTGAGATTTAGGTATTGTGATGATGATGTCGTGTCCATGTTAACACCGAAAGGGGGGCAGTAGCTTCTGAGGGTAAAGGCCCCTGAGCATCGAGAGGGCAAAAGTCTGACTTCTAGCTCGAATGAAATGAAACACACAGACACACATTCGCCTGCACAACCCCTTTTTACAGGGGACCACATTCATACATCTCACAGATGGAACACAGAACAACCATGCCCGAACCGGAACTCGAACCCGGGACGCTCAGATCACGGAAAAGACATGCTAGTCCTATACCAGGACGCCGGTTTAGGTATTGTGATAACAATACTTTGAGAAAAATTAATTTTTTTCCCACGCACTTATAATGTGCACCCGCCGGGTAACTTTAATTTTAATTTTTGCATAGATTAAATATTTGGGAAATACATTTAGAATAAAAATTCATTAAAGATAGACACTTAAATTACACGTTAAAGCATTGTTATCATTGAAATGATAAAAGATAACTTTTTGAACCATAAGATGGTGTAAAATACATTGAGATGAATTCTTTTCTGAAAGTATCATGAAAAGATACTGAAGTTTTAATTAATTTTAATTAATGAAGATTCCAAGTGAAATTTTGTTGTTATGTTACAAAACAATTCAGCATGGTTCTTCAGGACAGCACATATATTATGCAGTAAAAAAAAGAATATAAGAAAACACAGGCATTGACGATTACACACATAGCAGGTACAAAAAATGCATAAAGCATCAGGTAAAGTAGATTGTAAGAGGAATGGTGCCAGGACGAAACCAGCAGCGTTATCACACAGATATTTATACGCGAGAAAAATAATCCGCTCGTTTCATCCCAACAATAACAAAAAATTAATCATGAAGTGCACATTCCAAATCTCCAAAGTATGATATATAGAATTTGTTGGCTCTAAGTCACACATACTTCTTCATTATAAGTAAAAATTTAACGAAAGTATATCACATTTTGTATTATTTAAACAACTTAATAATTTGTGAATTTGATTATGAAAAATAACGAAATAGCTTTAACTTTATAGATGCAGTTGATAAATAATGCTTCGCACCATAACACTGATATTACTTCTGTATGTTAAGTAATGTAAGTTTATCAGATGTAAAATGCTGCGATTGATGTAATTAAATCAAACGAAGATCAAAGAAAACAATAAATTTAAAACATTATTTTGCTGCATCGTTTCGGACTAGAAATTCGAATTTCCTTTCTGTAATGAAATTTTGTAATATATATTATTATAATAAAAATTGCTAAAAATATTCTAATAAAATTTATTAACTTTCTCTGTTTATTTGTTTCTAATCGTCCCAATTATATATACATAGGCAACTTAATTTCATAAGCAACGTAAAGATTTTACCTGCCATTCGTTAGCACTTGGTATATAGGATGATGGTGTTCGTGCCAAAAAACTATTTCTGCGATTATTTAAAAAAATGGCAGTCAGCCATACAGGAACTAAGGCAGTCTTCAATGAAAGAGGTACCCACCATCGATGATTGGCAAAACCTCTAACGGAATTAGAAAATTTGGATAATTTTTACATTACTGCTCTTCTTCTTGGGAATTTCTCATCGTCTTCCTAATCAGCACAAATGACTCAAAAGTTTTGCTACAGTATTCGACAGTATTTAGAATATCAAACGATGACGTGGGAGCATCGTACAATATTTTGTACTAATATGGTTGAGAATAAATATCAGGAAATATAACAATACACTCCTAGACCAAAATCTATTAAGCCAAAAAGTACATTTTCATACTTTCATCCAAGAAATTACTGATACCGTGCAATCCTCATAAAATATATTTCCTTAAATTATGACAAAGTATATTAAGGCACTAAGCCGGATATTGTATACTATTATTTTGTATATTGTATGATTATCATACGCTGTCGGCGGATGATAATATAAGGATGTTCAGATGAAAAAAGTACGTAACAGCGTACGTACGTATATCGCTAAGGGAGAACGTAGTGAGACATCTAGTGCGCCTCCAGCATAGATAGGAAGCATGCTTGGGCAGGCGAGAGTAGAAGCTCTTTTAAAGAGCGGCATCTAATTGACATTTATATTGCATGGGATTACAAGATGATGTACACTTTTCAAAATTCAATATTAAAGAGCAGCGAGGTGTTGTCCGATGTCTGACAGCGGAACGTATTACACGGGGTGCTGTTATTTGCCGGTTAGTCACCTTATACGAGGAAGACTGCGTGTTAGACAAATCAGTCAGAAAATGGAATACCCGTTTTCATGTAGGCTGTGGTATTTTGGTTAATGATCCAAGATCAGGCCAAACAAACACAATCATCATGGCCGATTTCACAGATAACGCAGACTACTTAGTGAGAAGTGATCGTCGTGCCATATTGCGAATGCTGGCGGTGAAAGTGAATGTCAGCATTGGAACAATGTGGACAATTGTTCACCACAGGTTGTGTTATCAGAAGGTGTACACGCACTGGGTTCCAAAGCAGCTGACCAACCATCACGAGAAACTGTACGAGTGTAGCAGTTCAATATCTGTTTCTTATCATGAAGACCCCACTTTGCCGAAGTGTATCATCACAGGTGGTGCTTATATAGGCAAGGTACTGTTCACTGTCTTTTTCGACATCCAAGTTTCACTACTTGCTGAGTTCTTGAAGCACAGAATAACCATCAATTCCATTGTGTACAGTGAGGCACTCCGAAGACTACGTACGTCGATCAAGAACAAAAAACTGGAGATAATCACATACCATGATAACGATTGTACCCAGGGCCATACACGTGTCACTGGTCAAGTTTAAGTGGGAGCAGCTCCACAATCCGCGCTACAGGCTGGATAGTTCAGCATTTTGTTTCATGCTTTTGATTTCCTGAAAAAACATCTGAAAGGGAAGCGTTTCAAGTGGGAACGCGCACTCAAGGACGTTGTGAAAGAATGTGTCTCGTCACTGCCACAGGCGATCTGGGAACAGGGAATCCTTCACATTATTAATCAATAGGATCGTTGTGCTCAAGTCTATGGCATATGCTTTGAATAAAATTTTCATTTATACCCACAGCTTCATTTCGTACTTTTTTCATTTGAACTGTTCTTCTATGGCTTGGTGTATTACGGCCCTAAGCCAAATATTTTATCCTCTTAATACTGTATGATACTGATCATATTTTTCATTGTATGTCCGGAATAATCAGCAAGTTTTAAAAATATCTCCAATATTAAAAAAAATAATTAATATGTAAAATTTTTATTACTTACAATCCTTATTTCTGGGATTAAATATATAATTAGATAAAACGACACAATTATTTATTACTTGATACAGCAACCAGTAAGTGTCTTTTGCCAGAAATATCGTGAAGAGTTCACTTAAATAATTAAAAATAGTTTGTTCGAATACCAAAAGATTTTTTTCAATTTAGTGATGATTTAATTAAAACAACTGAAGCGAATACAAATTTATTTTTCATGAAGTTAAATGTCTTTTCCCATTGAACTGTAAATATACATTTTTTGTACCACTTCCAACAGTAAAAAGAATTTGTAAACAGTTAGTTATTTTTTTTTATATGAATGATCATTACAAATTAACTTTTACTCAGAATTTTTTTTCTCCCTTGAGTTTTTAAAAGTCCATTTAAGATTAAAGTTCTGGAATGTATATTTATTTAGCTTGGAAAAATTTCAAATGTATTTTTAAGGAAAACATAAATACTTTACAAATAAATAAATTGAGATGAACTTGCCACAAATAGAATTCGTTTTCACGGGTATTTTGAAATAATAAGTTAAATTTAACGTTCTTTACATTGTAAATATAACTGCATAATTTCTTTTGAAGGAAATATCGTTGGGATAAAAAAGATTAAGAATTATATACAAATAATAAATACGTTCATTTAATCTTAAATAAAATTCGAAGATATTTTTAATTTATTAAATCAAAGCATGAAAGATGAATTCTAAGATCGCAAATTTCGTCTGAAAACATTATATTTAAATCATTACTTATATTAATTTAATCATTAACTAATTTGAAACAATAACGAAACTTCTCCATCCGTCTCTCTCTGTATATAATTTTTTAAATTTAATTTTTTTTATTTTTCCATCTGGCAAACCAAATTTTGGAGTTCAACCGGTTTTTAAACAAAACACACACACAAAAAAAAAACATTTTTTTGCCATATGCATTACGAGACTAATCTGATAGTAACGTGATTGTTTTAAACTAGATAATGGTTTAAAAAAATCAACAATTCGTAAGAATTCAGAGGGTAAATCGTTTGAAATAAAGTTTTAACTTTAGCTGGCGATAAATCGCCAAATGCTACAAAACTCTGTATTATTTTCTGATAACTCTAAAAACGAAAAATTGACGCTTAAATCTCTAATTTGTTACCTACGCATTCCGGTGCTTCAAAAACCTAGAGCCAAAACAACGTCATGTTCTCACATGATAATAAAGTTCAAAAAAATTAAAAGATTCAAAAGCTGAAAACTAAATCAAATAAAATGAAATTTCAACGAAGACAATACATTTATATTTTGAACAATAATTAAATTTTTATGCTGTGGATAAGAAAAAAATTTAATTTATGAAGAATATGCATAAAAGCAAGGCTATTATACACATTAAATGATTAAATATATCAATTATTCCACTTACAGTGTTATATTAAAACTTGCGAAAATAATTATAAAAGACATTAGAGCTTTAAATATTTAAATAATTAAAAACTATTAATGTCAAAAATCCTTATTTCTAAATTCTCCAGGTACTTAAATGTCTTTTCATTTCCCATAAAATGAAAATATAATTTAATAATTGTATTTACTTACTTATATGTGTAATTAATTAAAGGATTTTTCCCCTGACAATCAATGATATAAAAGAAAAAATATTTGTTTTATATTTGCGGAATATTTCTGTGAGAATTATTAAAGAAAGTACAGTATTTCATTTTTGATTCTGGCAGTTAAGTAATTATAAATTATTAAGAAAATAAAATAAATAGAAAAAATGTTTTCTCGCTTATATTTTTAGAATGTATTATGATTTTTTTATATATATAAACCTAAATATATATCTGAGGATAATGTAAAAAAAGATTTAATTTTTTTACAATAATTTGAGGTATACGAGAATTTGAAATTTCTAAATATTTTGCTAAAAATGCTGTTAAATGTCTCTCAGTTTTTTTATTTGAAAATTTTAGAAAGCATTATTCTTGACAAAGTAATAGTTAGGCTATTAAATACTATAATAAAATATGTGTTCCATAAAAGTTTGGCCAATAATTAAAGTACTAGTTAATATAGTTAATTTACATTGATAAACTACAGACTTCATTTGCAATAAAAATATTCGTATTAAAAATCTTTTATATCTAAAAAAATAAAAATAAAATTTTTTTTAATTATATATTAAATCATGAAGCAATATTTCCATGAATATTTGAATATTAGTAATGCAATCAGGCATTCTTACCGAGAATCTTTTGAAATTAAACAAAGATTTAATAATTGAATCTTATTTAAGCAGATTATTTTTAATGATTTTAATATTTTTTCTGAATCTTAATTTTAAGTTATTTAAAGTTTTATCTGTATTAATCCTTTTAAATAAAACGATACGGAAAATATTGTAATTAACTAGTTACTACCATTCAGATTTGCTGCTTTGAATGTTGAGTCAAAATGTTTTGCATACGTTTTATATACATATTATGGATAGTATTGTAAGATACTGGAAACAGTACAATAGAGAAAATTTTCGCAATTAAAAATAAAATAACAGATATTCATTACATCTTCATTTTTCACAGCTAATAGAACCGTCAGAAATACACAAAAATAATAAAACTAAAAACGAATATAAATTAAAAGGGGATAGCACTAATAAGAGCATCAAATACAAGGGGGTTTAAATGAAAAGGAAGGAAACGACACTGGGGGCTAAATGAAGACTTTATTCAATGTATACACGATACACTTGAGTACAACGATTCTACTAATTAACGAGTTGTAGGAATTCTTGCTTCCATAATTCATGTGAGCGTGACGAAACACATTCTTCTCTGCTTCGTAATCCTAGTTTAGGGGCTTCCCTTTCAAATCTTTCTTCAAAAGACCAAATTCATGAAAATCGCAGGCTGAGATGCCCGAGCTGTAGGGCGAATGATCGAGCTGCTCCCACTTGAACTTGGCCAGTTCCACGAATGTGGCCCTGAAGACGTGTGGAAGTCAGTAATCGAGGAGCAGAAACCACACCTTATGTAAATAATTATGTTTCTCTCTCTCTCTTGATGGACCTGGTAAATCTTCTGAGTGTCTTACAGTACACATTGTAATCAATCGTTCTTCTGTTCTCGAGAAATTCAACAAGTAGTGGATCTTGGACGACGCTTTCTCTATCCTGCGCATGCTCCGATCTATACCGGAAACTCCAATGACATCCGTAAATGTCTCACTGCGTTCATCCAAACCGGCATAGGTAAATAGTTTAACGGATACATTGTTACGATATTTAGTATCTTTCCATTTGTACATCCCTTGTATAATTAATTAATAAGCAGTGCTCCGCCTTTTTTTCTGTGTTTGTTTTCACACTTTGGGAAAGAGTATTTAAAACATACAAATTATTGTCAGCAAATAAAAGCTTGCCAAGTGCTTTTCCATATTAAATCGATCACCGTCAATTAAAATTCCATCCCGCTGATTTCGTAAATTCATTGTTAAGCTTGCCTCTCGCAACTATTTTAAAAAGCATATTTGAAAATTTTCTGGCTATATCCATGCCTTATTTAAAAAGAGAATGTTTCTATATTTAGTTGGACATCATACATACTTATATATTTAAACAGTGTTTTTATATATTGTTATATTTTAAACTTGCATTTTTTTGGCTTTTTCCTGTCTGCCTGTTGCAACACCAGAAAATTAAATGAGTTGCGCAAAAAAGGCATTATTTTTATTTATTTATGAAACAGATTTGAAATTAAGTCTAAAAGGCCTTCTTAACGACTAGTAAGTAAACTAAATTTGATTTTTAACTTAATGAAAGATAATGGGGACGGGATAATCACTGATAAACGGTGTTCAAATGGAAAGGTGTGAAACCGACATTGTTGGTATAAATGAAGACTTTATTTAAAGTACATACCACAGACCGGAACATAAAGATCCCTTTGATTAATGAGCTTAAGGATTTCTTGTTACCAGAACTCCTGTGGCTGTGATGACACACAGTTCTTCACAGTGTCCTTGAGTTCAACATTCGAGTTGAAGAGCTTCCATTCCAGGGGTTTTTTAAAGGACTAAAGACAAATACATGAAAATCGCAAGGCGACATGTTCCGGCTGCAGGGTGGATGGTTGACCTGCTCCTATTTGAACTCGGCCACTTCTTAGTCTGTGACTCTTGCTCGTTATCATGGAGCAGGACCACACCCATCTTGAGGAGTCCCTGTCTTGATGGATCTGCTGTCTTCGGAGTGTCTTAAAGTACACATTGGTTAATGGTTCTTCTGCGATCGAAGAATTAAACAAGTAGCGGCCCTTGGAAGGCAAAATCAAGAAGGCTGAGAAATATTGTTCTCGTCACGACCACGGGAATTCAGAGGACAAAGAATGCTTCTTCTCGGTAATCAATGGGATCGTAGTGCTCAGGTGCTCTATCCAGGGGCTTAAGCTCAGATAGTTGTGTTTTACTTATGTATATTTTTATTTATAGCCTTGGTATAGTTTTCATACCTTTTCATTTGAACAGCCTTTGTATTTTGCTTGCCCCAAAGAACTATTCTCATATTTGTGTTTTGTATTTCTGCTTGTATTCATAAGGTAAAAATCATCTGTCCTATTAGAAACCTAAAATAATTAATACTGCATTATGAGTGCTCAGAATCTATAGTAATAAATAGTTTATGGATTTAAAAAATCAATAACGCATTTCGTATACTAACAGGGGAATTGAAATTTATAACATATTGCATAGGGCCTGTCATATTTATTCCTACGATATTTCTTTGAAGAAAAAAACAAAGATATATTTTTTGAAATATAATTCATTTGTTTAATGACCCAACCAAGAAAAGAATTGTTGAAAATATGTTCTCGTTAGCTTTGATAGAAGTGCCAAAAGAATAAAAGGGAGATATAAAATACTTTTGGTTAAAATAAATAGTTGTCTTTCTTATCTTTAGTTTAACTGATTTCTTTATTACGCAATGATATATAAGTTTTATGCAACGTGATGTGCTACTGACATTTTTTATTAGAGTAATAATTTATAATAAATTAGATTTATGTAATTTACGTTTATCATTTCAAATTTAATAAAATTAGATGCACTTTTTTTCAAATTTTTCCTTTTTTTTTAACAAAAAAATAAACTTAATCCTTTTGATTTTCTTAAAATTCACAGAAATTATTATTTACTTTTTTTAAAAATGTATAATAATATTGCTTTAATAACTTTTAATCAGACAGGAATAATTTGATAGTAGAATTTCAAATTCAAATAAATATATTAAGAAATATAAATAAAATCTTAAGATGTCTTAAACTGTTTATTAATAGAATAATTATTGAATGCAATATAATATAGTATTTAAGTTTCAGATATGCATTATTTCTTAATTTTCATTTACGTTTATCAATTGATATCCACGAACTTTTCTCTTTCACAAGCCAATGTTTTTAAAAAATACACTTATAAAAACACTAGAGCCGTATTGGAGGATAATATTTATAAATTTTTAACTAGTCCTTCATCTACGGTTCAAAGTAAAAATATATGAAAAGAAAATGCCAATGTAATCACTGAAAAAGCAAATATATATATATATATATATATATAACAAGTAAATATTTAAAAACCGAAATTTCCTTTCACACAATTCTAATTTTCAGTAACAATAATTTTTCTAGTCATATATATTAAATCCCTCAATAAGATACAAATTTTAGTAAAGGCGACTATACGAAATGAAGGAAAAATAAAATCTAGAGTCTAAACATATTGTTCGTCTCCTGATTCTGAGATGACCGCTTTTCGATCATTCCACCTCATTAAGGGGTGAGACGCGGAACGATGAGAGTATATCCGGTATTCACCTTCGAACTTTTATTTACCCTATTAGGTACTTTTTAGTTCAGTTTCTTCACCTGTATGCTTATCATAAAACATTGCCGAAAAAATTCATTAACATATTAAAAAGAAACATTTTAATACAAAAAAGATCAATATTATTTTCTAAAAAAGTAATTACCGAATTTTAAGAACAGAAATATTTTATTTATTCTTCATAACTTAATGTTTACACCCTTAACATTAAATTAAAATTGCTCTGAAATATTTTACTGCGCAATTTGTCCTTTACCTTTGTCCTTCTGTAATGTTAACGTCTCATAAAACCGCAAGCCTTCATTATTAAATGTAAACATCTCCTTTCATCTTTCCGTTCACAATAATATTTTGTCGAATTAAGTCCATCCTAACCCATGAGCAAAAGCACGGAGAGTTTTACAATCAATTGTCGAACAGTTATTCATATTAATTTACATAACTTTTCTGAATCTTTACCCTCGTATATTTACGTTCCAGAAAATATTCATTTGGCTGAGACTGATAAAATAAATTAGAGCCAAATGGTCAAATGCAATTAGAGTTCCTTCACAGCACTAATTCCTCAAATAACCGTTATAATAATAGCTGATTTTTCTGTCCAAAATAGCTTCATGAACAGTAGTCGATATAAATGCATAGTCTTTCCAAGCATTACAGTTGTAACTGGATGGATGGAAATGACGATAATCTAAAGCGAACTTTAACACCTCGTAAAACTGCCTAGAGGCAACATTGAAATTTCACAACATTTCACAACTACCTATATACAATTAGCATCCAAGATCAAAGATAAAGGTTAAGGGGTCAATAAATAAAATTGATGTCAAGAGATTTCAAATGGAATTCCTTCAACTTACCAGTTTCACAGATAATCAGCTTTAAGTAAATACCTTAAATCGATTTTTCTAGCGCGAAAACAGCTTCATATGCAGTAACTGATATGTTATTGAGATAAATATCTTGTCGTTCCTAGCGTTACTTTATGTAGTGCCGATTTACTTCTTCACCTTGAGGCAATATCACAATTTCAAAACACATTGTTGACGAATATTCTCCAGTTTTCGTTATTATTAGATTTCAGATCATAACAAGTTTGGTTCTCTGTTTATGTTTCAAATAAATATTTTTAGGTAAGGAAGTCTGTTTCATTTGGTCATTTGGAAAATTCTGAACTTTAGACAGCTGCATTCTTATTTCAGGTTTCATATTATTCAGCTAATAAGTATTTAAATATACAGGATGATACTGAAATGTTTGCTTCATCCTACAACTAAATTTTACACTCTTAGAAATAGATATATAGTTCCAGTTGGCAAAACGTTTTAAATAATTGGAATAATCAAATTTTATATTGTTTGAGAAATAAATAATTTTTTCCAAAAATAACAAAATTCAACTTTTTATACGAATCTCCGATCTCATCAATCATATTTAGTAAAATAATTTTGCCATTGTAACTATTTAAAAAACAACAAAAATATTATCTTTTAACTAAAACTGATTGAATTATGAAGCATTGGAAATCTCTATTTTAGAACGAATTTTGCAGTTAAAATGCAGGTCCCCGAGAGAAAGCTTAAAGAATAGTTTTCAAATTGAAATAATGCACAGCTCTGTTATTTTTCACATTGTTATTCACAACAATTTTCATGAGACCCCTAATTAGGGTTAAAGGTCATTTACACGGTCAATTTAAAAAAAAACAAAAACAATGCCATTATTATTATTTTTTACTTTATAGATAGGCAACGTCTTTTTTTCTTAAGATGACTGATTGAACTATGACTGCTTACATATTTAGAATTCATAAATTTTCAAAAATGCCCTTAATGACATAATAAACTTAAAATATAACGCTTACTAAAGTGTAATATATTTTTCGAACAAATTATGTATTTAGAAATAATTTTTAGGCAATGATAAGAGCAGACACTGTGTATATTGAGTTAAAAAACGGCAGAGATTGCCTTATCGCTCGTTTTAATCATATTACGAGAAAACTCTTTTCTAGTTATTGATTTAAAAGTTAAGAAGGAAAGCTATAGAAATAAGGAATGGAAATCAATTATTTTTTGAATTTAATGTTATCTATATTTCGAATACGGTACAGAAAATAAATATATTACGGTTTAATACAAAGTAAACGCGAAATTTTAATAATAAAATTAAATTAGAGTTTAAATTGGAACTGTAATTTATTCCATCGTTCTATTTCAAAGCATTAGTAGGGCTAGTTTAGAATGGTAATAATAAATTAAACTAAAAATTGAATTTGTCAAATATTTCGAGGAATGTTAGTTTTTATAAGCGTAACTTTAACTACAATATTCCACTATACTTGACATCATCCCACCAAATAAAGATTACAAATTTTATAGTAAAGGCAATTAAAAACTGATTGAATATTAAAAATATTAAAATATCCAACACAAATATTAAAAAACACTGGCTTGTTAAAATACTATATTTTCTTTATCTCTTCTCTGCTAATAATAGATACTGATTGTATGCGACTTTTGCTTTCTAGTGGACATAGTTTTGATCAAGAACTACAAATTTTGTACAAATAACTTAAAATAATGGGAACGTGCATCTTGGAATTATTATAATTATTTTGAAATTTTATTTAGAATGTTAATCAATTTTACTGCGATAACAAAAATATTGCATAAATTTTTTACATCATTTTAAAATTTCAAAAATTGTAATTAAAGATACGAATTCCCTAATCATACAAATCTTGCCTGAAATTTGTGTCTTTTTCCAATTTTTTTTGTTTCATTTTCCTGTGTATAGTGCATTGTCGTAGAGAAATTCAAATCCTTTTGATTTTTCCTTAAATATTTAATATCGCGATTTTCTTTCATAGTTGAATTTATAGAGAAAGTATCCTATTCAATTATAAATCTCTTATTTGATAAATAACAAAAGGAAACTACAGTATAGCATAATTAGACGAGATGAATCTGCTTACTACGTTTTTTATAGCGCCACAAAATCTTGGAGTTTGTTTCCATCAGAGAAGTACGTGTATACAAATCAACAAATATATAAACAGTATACATCTAAGAGTTAAAATAAACAGGAATTAAATATATATATGGAAATTCATTGCTTACATATAGTTTGATCAAATAATAAACACGAAGTTATAGCTGAGAGATTCTACAGAAACTGAAGAGAACTATTATCCTTAGCTAATATCTTATCGACGTATACAATATTAGTGAATATTTTATCTAATATTAAAGGAAATGGATTTAAATACAGGCAGAAACAATATTAAAAGATTCACCTTCCTACACTAGAAAGCTGCTATGATGTTCGGTTTTTATTCTTTCCTTCATTTTCCTTTAAAAAATCAGAAAATTCCCGAGCAAGATATAATTACGTCATAAATGTATCTAATATAAAAAGAAAAGGATACTTAATTAAAAATTAACTGCAATTTTATTGTAAAAATATAATTCAAAAGATGAATGATTAATTCAAATGAAAGACTTTCTGCTAAGCTGTGCATTGTTTAAATATATCATTGTGAAACTATCATTAACATTGGATTCATGAAATTATTATGCATATTCATGCAGGAAGAATTAGAGCACAAAATACTTATTCATATTTATTCATCATAGACATTAATTTTCTAACACCAGCATTTAAAATGAAATCCCATTCCTGAATTATGGGTAATAATAATAGAAATTAGATTATTTCTTGCTTGTTTCCGTTTTTATTATATTTTTCAGATAATTGTCGTTACAAATTAATTATCGGAAGGAATTATTTTATGAATAAATCCCAAAAGGTTTTATTTCTTTTTATTGTTTAAACGAAGATATTTTTGACGTACATTCAAAAATGATAATTAAATTTTTATCTCCAAATGAAAAAAGGTAAGAATACATTTGTTTTTGATATAGAGGCTTCAGAATATATTAGTTTAATCTTTGGTTCAAAAAAATATCAGCTTAATAATTTAAAATAATGATAATATTATATCTATATATGCTATATGAATCACAAACAGTTTTGAATAATACATTAATTATCATTTTATACAATTTAAGTTTTTTTTAAATGTTTAAATTGCAGATAAGAGTTTTAAATTAACAGAAACAAATGTTACTACTCCTTAAAATCTAGTTTTCATATCTATTCTCAAAATATTTTTGAAACCTGTATTATATTTTTGATTCTTTAAGTTTTACTTAAATAAAATTATCGTTATAAGATTCTAAAAGACGTTTCCAACTATTTCCTTATTTCTACTTTAACTTTTAATCAGTTTGGAATTATATTTCTACAAAGAGCTTGTTAATTTTACTATGGAAAGGGTGATTTTATTTTATAAAATTAAGTAAACAACTTTTTAATAGGTTATAAAATTTTAGAAATGTTGCCTGAAAGACAACCTAATTCCATTTTATTATACAACAAAGTTTAATACTTCTTAGCTAACCTCATTTAGAGCTCAGACAGTCATCAGGATTATTTTTTATAGAAAATTTAAATTAAATATAAGGCAAACTAATTTTAAAAATTATTCATTAAAATATATGTAGATGTCAATGATTAATAAACGTGTTACACGACACGAATTGCTTTTTTGGAAGCCTTATTTTGTTCATTTTTCTATGTATCTCAGCATACACTAAAATTTAGTTTGAAACGGAAAATAAATAAATGTCAAGTAATACAGTTTCTTACTAAATATAAACACGTTCATAAGAAAATATAAAAATAGAAAGTGTAGATAGTTACATCATTCAAAATTGTTATATGTAATATACAAATTTATATACACAATACAATTGTTATATGATATTATATACGTAAAAGCTTGAAAGTTCATTCCATAAAATTTTCTGATCCAACAAAAAAATTCAGTGCACTGCAATATGATTAAATTTTTTTATTCTAAAGGAGCATTTATATTTTTATACACCGGATTATTTTGCAGGTAAGAGCAGGTTTTTTTAAATATGGGAGAATGTTTTTATTATTGTTGACTTCTTATGTAAAAACTTTAAATTATTTCAAATTAAAGAATTTAAATTTTTCAAATTCAATTATTAAATTAATTTAAATTATTTCAAATTTTATTTTTTTAAGAAAAGGCAAAATTTAAACTGAAATTAATTCACTGATATATAATAAATTGAATCTTCATACATTTCAATAATGGAAAAGTTCCGAAGGAATTATCTGTAGCAATAATGAAAGATATTTAGATTTCATTTCAACATTGATAAGCCTTTTTGCAAAGTAAACTTCAGAAAAATTTTAAAAAGATAATCACAACTGAGTACAAATATTTACTGCCACTAATTTGATATATTGACTGGTCATATACACTGATGGGAAAAAAAATCCCAACACCAAGAAAAAATTATTGTATAATAATGAAATTTTAGGAATACATTTGTCTAGGTAACATATTTAATTGATTAAATTTTCACGATCACAGGTAGAGCCATTTCAAATGTGAAATGTTGGTACATTAGTAACCAGTGTAACCGCCAGAATTTTGAATGCAAGCATGCAAACGTGCAGGTATTGTGTCGTACAGGTGTCGGATATCAGTTTGAGGGATGGAGTTCCATGCCTGTTGCACTTGGGCGGTCAATGCAGGGACGGTTAATGCTGGTTGTGGATGCCGCTGGAGTTGTCGTCCAATGATGTCCCATACGTGCTCGATTGGAGAAAGATCTGGTGATCTAGCAGGCCAAGGCAACATGTCGACACTCTGTAGAGCATGTTGGGTTACAACAGCGGTATGAGGGTAAGCGTTATCCTGTTGGAAAACACCCCCTTGAATGCTTTTCATGAATGGCAGCATAACAGGTTGAATCACTAGACTGACGTACAAATTTGCAGTCAGGGTGCGTGGGATAACCATGAGAGTGCTCCTGCTGTCATACGAAATTGCTCCCCAAACCATAACTCCAGGAGTAGGCCCTGTGTGTCTAGGCCGCAAACAGGTCACTAGCAGGCGTTCACCTGCCTTCTTCTAACCAACAAACGGCTATCACTGCGACCAAGGCAGAACCGGCTTTCATCAGAAAACACAACAGATCTCCACTCCGTCCTCCAGTGAGCTCTAGCTTGACACAACTCACTTCGCAAACGACAGTGGTTTGGAGTCAGCGGAATGCACTGTACAGGGCGTTTGGCTCAGAGCTGTCCTTGAAGTAACCGATTTGTAACAGTTCGTTGTTTCACTGTGGTGCCAACTGCAGCTCGAATTTCAGCTGCAGACGCAGTACGATTAGCCACAGCCATACGCCGAATACGACGGTCTTCCCTCTCAGTAGTATCACGTGGCCGCCCGGAACCTGGTCTTCTTGAGGTAGTACCTTGCCTTGACCACTGCCGCCAATACTCATGCACAGTGGATACATTCCTGCCAAGTCTTTCAGCAACATCGCGGAAAGAAAACCCACCTTCTCCTAGCCCTACAACATGACCTCGTTCAAACTCAGTGAGCTGTTGATAATGGCTTCTTCGCCTTCTCAGAGGCATCCTTGACTAACATTAACCCTCTACGTCAAATCTCAACTGTAAATAACGATCATGAACCTTACAGCGCTTATTTAAAGCGAACCTCATTTACATGTTCATACTGTCGCTACTAGCGCCACACTTACGCGCGTAGCTCGAAATTTGAATCGACGTAATCTTTCAGATGTATAAACACGCCAACCAAATTTCGTTTATCTAGCACAACTCTTTCCTAGTGTTGGGTTTTTTTCCATCAATGTATTTTAAAATAGAGAAAAAAAATACTGATATTCAACAATGGTTTCATAATTAAGGTGCATTGAAGCCAATTCTTCGCTTATTCTTTTAATAAATTAAAATTGTAATTAATATTTCAAGGAAATTTCTTAGCTGTGCGCATCACCTACCTTCAAATAAATTTGTAAAACATTTGCTGTCTATTAGTGTGTGTTGTAGCACTCCAATGTAAGCACACATACATTTTCCTTCATTATTTGTCAGGATAACTGGGTAATAATAATATCTTATGTTATTTTTAATATTAAAGCATAATTTACATTTCTTAAACACACTAAACGGAATTACTAATCAGCAACAGCGTTTCCTGTGGAAATAGTTCCAAATACTCGGCAACATTTTTTAAAAAGGAAACACTTCAATGAATAATTCCAATTATCTTATGAAACAATATCAAAAAATAAAAGGAAAAAAAAAGATTAAACAAACATTTAAAGAGTATTAACATTTTGCATGGGGATAAAGTTATTGAAAATATTTATCTTCATCAATTAAAATAAAGGTTTAGTGAAAATATTAGAGCTCAAGGAATGTATTTATGCAAACTGTTCTGAAATTTATATAAACAATAAAAATATTAGAAATTTAACAAGAAAATAACTTATGCAATGAAGCAGAATCAGATGTTTTAGAACAAGTGAATTACAGTCAAATATTAATCTAAGCATTTAATTAGTTTTTAACCGCATAAAAGCGCATAATTTAACTAGGAGAATTATCATACGACTGATTAGAAATAATTCCCTTCTATATCCGAATCCAATGAAATATCAGATGACGTCTTTAAAGAATATCACACAGCAGTGCATTTCTAGATTACTCCAAATTTCTATTATTACTCCAAAGTTAAAAAAGAGTTCTACAATGTTCAGAGATCAACTTCGTTGTTTCGATCAGGATTTTTCATTTCTGAATTATTACGATCTTGAGATTATTTATTAGGTAATGATTTCGAATCATCAACATTTGCTGAGCACCGTACAGATATTGAGAGTTGATAATTTAAATTTCTTAGTGCTATGAGGTACAAATTCCGAATGCAAAATTTTTCATGATTATTGACATATAAGTAAAACAAAATATTTAAAATAAATTCAAAAGATAATTTTAAATTCTTCTCTTGTTGTGACATTGTTGCGAGTAAACACATAGTAAGATATTGGCTAGTCGTTTACAAATGTTTAGGAATGCAATTTTTAATACAAATTATCACTGATGTATCGTAATCATTGTATTACATATAACTTACTCCAAAAAATATAGATGTTTAATATAATCAATATGAATGGAAGGTATTGTACGTATATATGTAGAAGAACATCTTCTCCTAAAATCTGGGGCGATTTCAATCAAACTTAGCTGTTTCATTCTTTATAAAGAGAACTTTTGAAAGTGCAAACTGAAATTAATTATAAATTAATCAAAATATTAATATTACCATTTTTCTGAAATAACTTCAGAGGAAGTTATTTTCATGAAATATTTTATTACGAATGGCAATAAAATATTTGTTGTAAAATAATTTATAAGAAGTTATCAATCTTGCAAACATAACAGATTTAAAATTTCACCTTTTCAGAGATATATTTAATGTAATAAAATGCCAAATTTATGCAAATAAGATGGGGAAAAGTATGCAAACGAGATTTTTTTGCATATCGATTTTCAGTTTTGATCTTATGTGAAATAAAGATTGTTTCATATTACATCACTGTAAAATACTTGATTATCCCTTACTATTGTTAAAGAAATCCTCCTTTTTCACATAAATTATCATTGCTTTGAAGGGTGCTTTAGCGTACAATTACAAACAGCATACTCTAGTAAAAGATAATGTAGAATAGATAATATTTCGTCTTTCGAATTAATTGCAAATGAAGGCAAAAAAAAATTGACATATTTTATACGAATTAATACAGAATTTTATATTTTCTATGCAAAATTGAATTACAAAAGACTCAATTTACTACAGGATAAAAATAGATGAACTAATAATCTTGATAATATTAACAGAACATAGTATAATAGATAACTTTACCTGGAGAAATTTGTATAATAGGAAAATAAAAGTTTTGTAATGTTAAGCTTTTCTTGTGTGTCTGTCACCAATTGGTTTAGTTGAATCAAATCATACTTATGAAAAATACATTAAATTAAGCATGCTAATTAAAATTTTAAAAACATTTTCAAACTTGTAAAATAAAAAAATGATGATGCTTCATTTCGTGGAACTGCATTTTCGCGGAACAGTTTTTTCTTGTGGAACTTTTTAAAACTTCATTTAATATAGACTTGTAGAAAAGACAATGTTATATCTTAAATTTGTTGCCATTATTGCATGGGGCAAGAGCGGCTGGAAATGCAGATTCTTTTATATTCTTATTTATTATATATTCCATGCATCAAACACAGAGAAGCATTGAATAAGCATTATATTGATGATAGTAAAACAAACAAAATGTAAATAATTTATGACAGACGAATTATTGCAATTGTTCCCCTTGAAAATTCAACTAAACTGCCAGCATCTGAATCTGGTGGTTGGCATATAGTTCACGCATTTATGAAAACGATGCTGAAATACATTACTATTGCACACTTACCATTATTATATTTCTTCAACGATATTATATACCCAATTTAAATCTATAAAGTAGGATCATATAGGTTATAATGTGTTTGCATGGGTATTCATGCCCATATATTTTTAATTTCATTCTATTTTTTTGCAAGGTGTACATAATAAAATATATATTTAATTATTTACCATATTATATATAATTATTTATCTGCCATATTTTAAAATTGTACATAGACGAAACTATTTTTCAGAAGATTAAGAAATTTTCTATAGATCGTTAACGAAAGGAATGGAAATTGGCTGGAATAAATAAAAACTAAAATCTAATGAATTACAAGTTTATCTGGATTTGTTTACAGTTCTTTATTTAGATTTCACTTTTTTTATCCAAAGGTTACTCTAGCATTATAATTAGTGCTCATTGAATTGGATAATTAAATTAGTAAATTGAACTTTATTCAAACCATTTATAAACCCTCTTGGCTACAATTTCAAAAGCAACTGTCATCGAATATACTCGAACTCCCTACTTTTAACTGAAATATCTTTCAGTACAAGCACTCGAGTTCCCTTTCGAAATTTATTTTCAAATGCAAGAGCAACTGCGGTACATAAGGTCCCTTAATGACCTGCCGTTCGATAACTGCACTCACTAGAAGACTTCTCCGATAACCAATTTTCAAACAAAATAATTAAAAGAAAGAAACTAAAAACGAAAATTTTTGATGACCTCACTCAGTAGCTATTATAAACTTAAAGAATTTCTTAATGATTCTGTTTTCAATGAACTCACTTTGCTAATCAGAATGTCGTTATGCTTAACAGAGAGATATTTGTTAACTTTTCTTTGTTAAAACAATAATATGGCAGCAACAAAAATTTACTAAAACATAATTCTCATCGGAAATATCGAACTTTGAAAGAGATGCGAAGAGTCCATTGATTTTTTAAAAATTTATAGTTGATGGTAGTCGCTCTTTTAACATAAAATGTCATACAACATTGTTAAGATGTCCTTTCAAATATTGTCTAGCACTTAGTATATAGAAGAATAACGTGAAGATATTGAAAAATATCTTTCGTTAATAGGGCATATCTGAGGAAGTAGGTTCATTTCATGTTACTTCTGAAAGAAGTAGGAAACTCATTTCCACAAAAGTAATTGAGGTGATTGCTCTTCAGATATAATAGGTCAATATCCAAAGTGAGGTTAGCACTAATATCCGTCGTCTGGCAATAGAAATGGGTATTCCTATTCTGTAAAATTTCATGAATTATCCTTCAAATGTCAGAAGATCCCATGAAGTATCATCCAGTATTGTATTTATAACCCTCAACATGTGCAATGATTGCTTCCACATATTTTCGCTATTCAATTTCGGTTCTCACTTGTTTCTTGTTAGCATTGAAGTTGATTCAGAATAGTTGAATATCATCTGAATGGAACAAAATCACTTTCATTTGAACAATTTTATTAATATTTCTGAATATGGGAACCAGGACATCTGTGTTCAATATAACGTTTCATTATAGTCATCAAAACGAACGGTTAAAAGTGTTGACTACTGGAAGATCATGATGATTATTTAGAATATGATAAACAGTTACTGTAATCATTATTTAACAATACAATATATTAGTCTAATCGCTCAAATGAAGCAGAAAGACGCAACATAGCAGGAGGTACGCCAGGGTGCCACTAAAAAAAGCTGTCCAATGAATTAATCACCCTATACATTTCAAATACCCCATAATATTTTTATCAGTATCCTTCACATACTGTCCTATGAAATAAACAAAAAAATCTATCAATTTCCCATTTGAAATTTTTATCTCCGGTGATAATATTATTGGCTAAGCAAACACGGTAATCACTCTTTTCAAAGTAAGATACTTGATAAATTATACCTTTGTCCCTTTTTCTGGTTCTCGGCTATTGGCACGTGTTTAATGCGACAGATTATTCTTATTTAGAACACGGTTTTATTATATTATATCGAATAAATAATGACTAGTTACATTTATATATTTAAAATTAAAATTTGAAACTCATTTCTTAAAATACTTTCTAGAACTCCTAAAGTTCTCTCACTATCCGATGTCAGCCATATGTATCTTGAAACACAATATTTCTCTTTTCATTTACTTCTTTTACTCAGGAGCCGGGACATCTCATTAGAGGCTAATGGCATGACAGTCTTCATTACAGCGTTGATGCTCAGACTGAAACCCACGCTTCTCAGCACTTGTGATTTCATTAGCCAAAAAGTGCGCTTTATAAGATGCTGTGGCACAGTGTGGTTACAAGGACATACAGATAGTTGTGACTCTATTTTTATTCGGTTTAAAATAATTTGATAAATTAGCAGCAACATAGAATAAGGGATATTTATTTTTAATTAAACTTTATATCAGAATGCATGTTCTGTAACTTTTATATTTCTAGATTTAATTTTAAATCATTTAATCCCAATATCCATTCCTTTGATGCTTTAAATTTGAGTTTTGAGTTTAAAATTGTTAATCTTCTCACTTCAAAAACTCATAAATACACAATCAAATTCATTCTCAAGCAAAATTGTCTTGTCTGTTTCGTTTCTTTTGTATTTGATTGGATACAGATGATATGAATAGGGTTAATTGTGAGGTAAAAACTAAATTTATTTAAAATTTGGTTGAATTACAAATAATTCCACAGAAATAAAAAACGCTTATCAAATTATTCAATATATCCATTGTTAAGAATTTACTCTCAGCATTGATCCCAAAACCTACGTGAATAAAATTATTATATTCCTGAACCACCTCTGCCATCTGTAGTTCTAACTAATAAAAGATAAATTGTTCCATAGATTTACTGCAAAAAAAAAATCTCAAATTATTATGATGATGAAACAAACATTGAATATTATGAAACTTTAGAATACATATTATGTTTCTTTCTTTGATTTTTTTCCCAATTATCATTACAACATTGTGCGTTTGTCAATTTTTGCACGGAAAATAATTACTTTGATTCAAATGCATCGCGCACATCAGAATATTCTTCCTGTCACTAATCATTTGATCTAGCTGAACAAAAGATATAAGGTCTGGAGTATAACCTTTTCTAAAGACCCCTTACCCTCACCATTACATTTGCAAGAGAAATTTTCTTTGCCACTGCCAAAAGAAAATTGAAAATTAGATCTTAAAAGCTGCTTTGAAAAAGTATATACTGGATCCAAATTTCAATGAGAAAAATATGTTTTATTGCCATTCGAGAGTACTATATCTTAATGATCTATAATCTGAAACTTCAAGTCTCAAACAAATTTAACTATTCTAATTGGTCCCAAAAGGCTCAGAATACATCGTTAAAAAAGTAACTTTAGATATTCCTAAATAACTACTATTTAATTCAATATGGTTTCATTTCATCGCTTTATTAGGGGACCAGAAAAGGTTTCTTAATTGGAAATTGGATTCTAACGTGGGCAAGAATCGAGTAGTTTTTTTGTCGGTAAATAATCTATTGAAATATCAAATATAATATTTTACTTATATTACAGAAACTATTCATTAATGAAACACTGATTGGGAATCGATAGTTATGTGATAGTTATCCATAATTAGTTTAATCAAATATTGAACGATGTGTAAAAAACAGTTTCATTAGTTATGAAAATTAATGTGTATAAATAATTTAAGAATCTGAATTTTTTCATTTTCAAAGCTGATAATTATTACTCTTAAATTATTTTTTTATCTATTCATATAATTTTTTTGATTAAATTCGATATTTTTTCCAATAATTTACAAATTTCATTCATTGCATATGTCACCAATATTATAGAAAGTGTAAATGGGAAATATAATTCAAATATCTGACTCTAATTTATGTTTCTGCTGTTTAATGACATTGTATATGCTAAATTCAGAGACACTAAGAAATTTAATTGAGGGGTAAGAAAGAGTTTATGTTTAACTTTTTTACACCTTGGCATCGTGCACTTTTTTCCTTGAAGGATAAGTGAATAAATATAAAATTAAATTTTGTAAACATATTTTTTTCCGCGCAATCAGGAGTTGTTTTCGTTAACTTCAGCGTTGTTTTGATTACTGCAAAACGGATATTCGTTATAAATTAACTATTGTAACTTCAAAACAAGAAAACATTTTTGCTGGTAAGATGGAAAGTAGAGAATATTTCTATTTATCAGTTTTTCGTCATATTCCCCATTTTCTATTTTAACTTCAAAACTGTGGAAGACGAAAAGTTGAAAGAATGTGAATAGGAGCCTTAAAGGAAATTTGATGTATGCTTTCCAACAAATTATCACATGTTTAGCGCAAGACGTCACATGCTTTCGAAATTCATAGGGGAAAAATCCCTTTTTGCCCTTATTTCGAAGATATTGCTGTAATTAAAATCTATCACCACAAAGGTTTTTTGTTAATTAGACAGATACTGCTGCATTAGAAAGAAACAATCGAATCTCTATAGCTGAGTTTAGTTTAGTTATTATTAACGACCCATTTTGAAGTAACGCTAGGGCTATTTTGGGATGGACCTCGTAATTTTGAACAGCAGTCAGATGACGAGGACAACACCTGAGCTGCCCCCATCTCCAAACTTTCACACCACACTAGCGGGAGGATGTTTGGCCCCGATGGATTTAACGTGCACCAAACCCGTTTACACGACTGTTCTTTGGTGGAATCAAACCTCAGACCTGCAACCCTACGGTTCCGAAGCCGAGACCTTACCACCAGGACACCACGGCCTCCGTCTCCATAGCCGAATGGTTATAACACTGGTCTCGTAGTCAAGAGAGAATGAACTTTACTTTAGTTTACAAGATGTGATTGACTTCTCTTACTGCCTCCACAGAATTATTCTGGATCTTTCCCAGCTGGTATAAAAACTGAATATTTTTCAATCACAGTATTCTCAGTTTAGAGTTGAGTTAATAAATTGTTTTAATTGTACTTCCTGTGTGTTCGGGAATTCTATATACTTGGCAATATTATTTTCCGTTCATTTTTCAATGCCAAGAAACTTATCAGGAAATGAAAATTTCAATCTCTGATGTCCACCACTTTCAACTGAATGGTCCATATTATATATGTGAGTGTGTGTGTGTGTTAACATTTGAAAATTCAATAAATTACGGAATAATGTAGGTAAAGAAGTAAATTTGACTCACATACTTGAAATGACTTGGGTTTTATTGAAAATGCAAAAAATGACCAATAGATGATAATAAAGGCAATGTATGCTCTTATAATCATGTGTTTGCATATGATAATGAAGGCAATAACCAGCTTTACAATTGATTGTCAGCAAAAATTATGTTCTTTACAACAAACGTTCAATTTGCCTGCCGTCATTCACCAAAAGTACTTATAGGGGAGGGACAATGTTGTGAACCGTACTATGTGAACCGTACTGTAGATGTGGCGTAAAATTTCTGACAGATGTTGTCCTTTTGCATCCCTAACCAAGTCAGACGATTGTGATGGTGTTCCGATTCCAGTTAACCCCAGAACTAATAACCACAGTCAGTGAAATCTGGGGACCTGGGAGGTATCTAGATATATCTGAGGTATATAAGGAAAGGGCAGAAACAGAATAAGGAATGAAAACAAAAGATTTTTCATAAGGATCACATGTATTCCTTTATAAGCAGTATTTGATGATATTCTTTCTACATTTTCTTTCGCTTTATTCTTGTATTGATTCTTGCTTTTTGTGTGTTTATTGCTGCTATAAATATGCAATGGTAATGGTAAGAAGTTGATAATTATCTATCATAACCAGTAAAAATGATTGATCGATTTAACACTTTTGACTGGTTACTGTTAATAATTACCCGCTTTATTATTAGTAATTGACTGATTGTAGAGTAAAAGTTCTATAATTGAATATAAAAAAAGGTTCTGAAGCAGACGGATTTTGGTGTTCTTGATATCACGATCAATGAAGATATATAGATAGTTATTCGATATCGTACTTTGAGAACCATAGGTAAATTAAATTAAATTATGTATTCTATTCTTCTCGCCTGAAATGTCTTTACTGTTTATAGTATCAACTTCACTAACGGAAAGACAAACAATCTTCTTAATTTTAGCATGCATGTAGGAAAACTTCATTTGTTCCAACGATCAATGACTGTCTAGAAATCTTGAAACAGTAGCTGTTCGATAAAAAAAATCATTCGAAAGTATAGCGATACAGGATGTTAATGTCATTACCTTTCAATGTACTGTTCAAATAAGAAGTCTTATCTTTTAACCGAAAGAGAAAAAAACTGCCCCAAAAATATGCTGAGTGTAAAAAAACATTTGTTAGAGTGCCTTTCAAATAACACGGACCATTTCGTCTTCATATCATCTATTCGCTTCTCATCAAACTATTACGTCTGATTGTTGCCGATGTTCTGAACCACAAAGATATGACTGACTATTATAGAAAAGCGTTGCAATAGTTCGAAATATTCGTGTGGCCACAATAGAAAATCTTGCTTTATTTATTTGATGCAGTATAAAAGATTTTATCTTTTTTCCCAGTATCTTTTTAGAGCCATCGATTTTAATACTTCGGTAAGAAATATATTTCCTACAGAAATAACTTACTTCTTTGAGTTAAATCAATCCTTATGTAGGAAATATAATAGGGGGAAAATGTGGGAATAAATTATTTTGAAAATCTTTGTTATTTGCTTTGTATTATATTTCATACAGATGGCTATCAAAATAATGAAAAACCTTAAATTTATAAAAAATCATTTATTAGTATGGTGTAAAACAACCTTTGGCTCGTAATACAGCTTGGATATGCCTAGGAATCAATTCATAGAAGAATAGAATTATTTTTAGAGGAATATTGTACTAATCTTCCTGAAGATATTGTGAATGATCTGGGTAAGGTGTCGGTTGAAGATACCATTACATTATGAAAGCTCTAAAATAGACCATAAAGGTTCGATTATATTGAGGTCGGGTGACTGTGTAGGGCAAGGAACTCATAACCTCATCCTTGACTTATTTAACCTTATCCTTGTGTACATCAAACCATGAGTGGACTAGTTTCGCTGTATGGATAGGTGCATTATCATTCTGGCAGATTCCACCTCTTTCAAGAAACAAAGTTTGCCTTATAGGATGAAACTGTCAGTTTCTCTATACTTCCCCCCAATGATCATTCCTTTCAGGGTTAAGATTGGTCCAGCAGAAAATCGTAACAAGGCTGAGTCGTACTCTTGACCTAATTGGCGCTACTAAAAAAGCTCAAACGGCTTAAAGCGCAGACAGATAATTGTCTGCTAACTTGCAAGGAGCCAAAAGTCCCAACACAATAACAGATCCTCTATTAAGACTTCTATGTCCGTAAAATTAACATTCTGAAAATTCACTTAAAGAATACTTCATTTGGTGAAAAACAAGCTTGTTATTTGATTTGCATGTTTAACAAGGATAATCAGTCAAAATGAGAAACTAATATTTCAGAAGTCAAACTGCAAACTTCTTCCTGAATTGCATTCCAGTTTTTCTTCATATTATGGTTAGCAAGGAATTATAGCTTATGTAATCACAGCAATTGATTTAAATTACTGTTCTATATAAAAATAAATGCATTTTTTTAAAAAGCAGAGTAATAAATTAATACTCTCTGTTCAAGTGAAATGATTTAAAAGGAGACAGAGAGAAAGAGAGAGAGACTTTAATTGAGAGATGTAATTATTGTGTTTGTAATAATAATGCTACAGTTAATCATATAACTCCAATCTATTAGCCCGAAATTCTTGAGGTGAGTGAAAAAATCTGTTGACCCATTATTAATTATTTGAATGAGCAGGAATTTCTACCATCATCATCATCATCATCATCTTAATCAATGATGGGAATTGAGCATTTGGCATCTTAAATAGCAATGATATTTGCCTACTAGTAACTGAATTGATTCTTTCAAAATTGAAGATAATTGAAAGATGTATAATAAAATGCCCACAGAGAATGCTTTACAAGGTGATAAATCAACTTATGAGTCGAGCTACATGTTTTTCAATCAAAATGAAAATATATCGTTTTAGAAGTCAAAATGATTTTCTTCATATTGTGATTTGTAAGATACTATACCACTAAGTAATCAAAGCAATCGTTTCAAATTGCAATTATATATAAAATTAAACCCTACTAAAAAAGAAAATAATATTATTCATCTTTGATAAAGAGAAATGTTCTCTATGGAGAGAGAAAAAGAATAACTAAGTTGAAATTTTATACTGAATACAATATGCCAATCGTATAGTTACAATCTCCATCATGAAATTCTTTTGAGTGATCCTAAAAAAATCATGTGAATTACCTTTTATTAATTACTCAAATTAAATACATATCTATCATTATCATCATTTTAATTAGTCCTAGATAGCACAATGTGTTGCAATAGAGACGCAATATTATGAATTACGTGATATTATTAAAAATAAAATATTATTTTACAATAGTACGAATATTGATTAATGCCATGCAATATTGTATAATATATGTGTACTAATAGACGCATAAATAATCAATTATCATTAGAAGCAGTGGTATTTATCGATTATTGAATGAATTAATACCTACAAAACTGAAGACAGTTGACAGTAATATCTTGATTAAACAAAACGGAGTTTTGCTGTGACAGTTATGAGATTATACTTAAATTTAATGCTATCGAACCGACATTTACAGCACAACTCTGAAGCAAGTAAAAAACATTTAAAATTAATTAGCTTAAATATATTGGTGCAATATAGCCTCTATGCTTTGAGTTTTTAGATTTCTCAATCTTTATTACTTGTATTATTCCAGATGTCACTAAAAGTGATGAGCTGAAGCTGGAAGTTGTAGTTGTCATGAATCATAATTGAGGATGTCAATCTGCAACTTTGAAATGGGCATTGATCTAACAAAATAATCAATTACTAAGACAGGAAAATGAAATTTAATGCAGAAAGGATATTCTGAATTAGCAGATTTAAATTAATTCCAGTTTCAGAGGTCTGTAGAAGATGTCAGTAAAGCTCGAATTAATCACATGGGCTCGGTTTCCCGAAACCCGAAACTAATTACTGGTCTTCTTTTGTGGTCTTCATTTCTCGAATGGACAGACATGTTTACTGTGGTCATCATCTTACCCGTGAATGAAACATGCTTCCTTCACTTCGAGTCTTTAGCCGTTGATAATCGATTTTCCGTCAGAACGGATCCCGCATCATTTTATCTTTTATTTCAGGCTAGAAAATTGCGGTCGGACAAATGCGCAGAGGAGATTCTTAGCCCTTTGGCGGAAAAAAACGATTTGAAAGAAATGGCGATGGATGAGGAATGTTCTGTGGCGGGCATTGTTTGCTCGTCTTAAATTGTGGCAAAAGGCTCTAAAAAACTGTTGATGGAATCCTATGAAAAATGAACATTAGTGGTAAAATTCTGTTTTATTGGAAACTGTTGCTGACGCAAGATGAAAGTTTCATTAAAATAGCTATAAAAGCTTCTTTGACTTCGTTCTCGTATTACCATTCATTTTAAATGTCATCAAAAGGGAGGAGGGGTTGTAACCTCATTTTCAATGAAACTTTCAAAGATCTATCAGGGATACCAATCAATTAACGTTTGTGAAAAGCATTTATTGAGGTTTTTTTAGGATATTTAGTTTTTTTTCTGGTAACGTTAACCTTACAAACAGCTGTATTATGTTTAATTATAGCATTGTTTCACAGATTATATTTATCACATCTTGTGTAGTAATTTTATTTTCTAATTTTGTATTATTTTAATTAAAATTTGTTACAATAAATCAAGGAAGGAAAGACAGTTTATAACAACCCTAATTATATTTTTTTTTTACCTAAAGTCCCATTGGAAAAAAAAATTGCTGTATAATACCAAAACAACTATACAATTTAAAAAACAATTGTATTTATTTTACGCCCAAACAAATAAGAACAATATTTACCTATATTTACTTTTGGTAACCTAATGGTATTGTAAGACTTAAAAACAGATGAAATTCCTGTGGTGATAAAAACTGAATTTTATTACTGTTAAACAATGAAATATAGGATTCTGAAATGCATCTCATGTTTTCATGAGATTGTAATATTTCCCGATCCAGTAAACTTAACTGCTTTGCTTCGTTTGATAGCATATGTCATCAAATTTCCAGTAGATTGGTCAGCTGGATAACACGTTTATGCAGACGAAGCACCCATTTCTGTAAACTGCTACCAGGCTCTCTCTCTAGCCATGATTGAGTTCCCGTATCATTAATTCCATGGAGTCACAATATTCCGTTCAACTGTTCCTTAGGGGAACATGAAATGAAATTGTATCGTCAAAGGGGTGCTCAATTTCCACTAGATGTCTAGATGGCAATATCCATAACTTTTCCTACATAATTGAATCAAGACATGATTAGTCTTACCATGGTACTTAAACATTCTAGTTAATGTTTTCTGAAGACTTGTTGGTAGTTTTGGTATTTATTATGTAAACTTTCAAGATAATTCCAATTACTTATATTTTGGAAATTATTTACATTTATTATGCAACTTGAAATAACCTAAACGTAAATTTTAAAAATCCCTTATTTTGAATTCCTGCCAGAGGGTGACCCTTGAAAAAGTCTTCAGGGCAGATCCTTTTTCTATATGATTTAATTATATTCCTTTTTAACTTGACTTTTATTGCTATATATATATATATATATATATATGCTCAATCTTATAGTCTCATGATTGTTTCAAACCAGTTTAAACTGGTTAATGACAATGTAATGACTAATGATTACTAAGATAATTCGTAAGAATTCAGAGAATGATTAATTTGGAAACAAAGTGGTAACTTTATTTCGTGATAAATCGTGACAGCCTTTTGCATTATTTTCTGATAACCATAAAAGCGAAAAATTGATGCTGCAAAACGATAAATCGCCAATGTGTTACTTAATCATTTTGAGGCTTTAAAAACCTCAAACCCAAGCAACATTATGTTCACACATGATAGTAAAAGCATTTTGCTAAAGAAAACCATTTGATATCCTTGTGGAACTTTAAATGCCGTTGATCGAAATAACATCTTCCTTAATTAACTCGCATTTAAAAGTATTTTTAAAATCTACACCTTTTGCTTTCTTATATATATAAAAGAAAATGTTGGAACTTTCTTAATGACTTGGGAACATCATCAGGAACATTAACATGTTTCTGACGTATTATTTTATTCTTTTACTGCATTAGCCTTTTCTTTTTCTGATTGCGTCTTCCAATTCAATCCATTATCTTTATCTGAATCGTTTCTTCAAAATTTGTATGATCCAATCAATTTAAAAAACAAATCTCCAGAAGTTTTCATTTAAAAAGTAAAATTTATATTATGGACAGTCTTAAGTAATGCATTTGGTCAGAATTATCGAAAAGTTCTCTAAAAATCCAACATAACTTCTGTATGAAAAGTTCCAAGAAACATAGCCATCGGGTTGAACAACATTCACGCACCAAAAATGTTATTCAAAAATGCTTAATTTCGTATAATGGATCTGTCATATTAGTGGTGCATTTATCATTTTGAAATGAAACATTACTTTTTTTTTTAAATCAAAACTAATTGAACTATTATTGTATTGTTTTTTTTATTTATTCGTAGTTTAACATAAGTTAGATGAATTTTTTAATTCTTAAACTAGTAAAAATGGGGGAATATTTCTCACGAATGATTCTTGATAATTAATGAGGTCCTTACTATTTATGTTTAGATGATAAAATGAACCTGAATTACTGAAAATTTAGAAAAAACAGCATTTTAAGTTTTCTGAAATTTTTTAAATAAATTTTCTATCATCAATAACAGAATAATTACATGACAATATTTGTGACATTCAATGAAATTAAAATAATGTATGGTGATTATGATGATGTCGCGTCAGGGCTAAAATGGAAAGGGGATGCTGTAGCTTCTGTGGGTATAGACTCCTGAGCCGACAGAGGGCAGAAGTCTGAAATAATGGATCAATTATTATTTAAATTATTTCCCAAATAACTGTCTGAAATATTATAGAACAATATGAATCATTATAATTAAAAAAACTTTAAAAGGATTTTATTTAAATATGTTATGTGTTGAATATTTTATATGTTAATATTTTATTTAATGCTAGACATAGACGCCTTCAGCGATCCACTACTTCCCATAGATAACGTTATATTTCATTTCAGTTAAATCGTTTGGATAAAATTTCATGCCTGTTGTTCTTTTAAAATATCAGATAAAAATATTATGTTTTAAAATTGAAGGGTTTGCTGCAAAAAATGAGGTAGCTCTAATTATTACAAAAAGCCGTAAAAAACATCTGAAGATTCTAAATTCCAATAAGATACACAACTACATCTCTTGAATAACGCGAAAACTAATATCTTTTTGGCACCAAATGAACAAGCACTTTTTTACTTCATATAACTCTAACATAATGCATGTAACTCTAAATTTTCCAAAAATTTCCCTACGTCTTTTTTGCAGCAAACCCATCAATTCTCTTTCAAATGTTCTGCTTATTTATCACCCAACCTTCTCCATCTAGACTAGTCCCATGACTTCATAACTTTATTAACGGAAGTGTAAGGATCATCAGAATTTTCTCAATATTGCAGATTCGTTTTCAAAACTGAACAGATATTAAATATAGTCAGTCCCCTTCCTTTAGTTTCCAATTATGGAAAAAAAGTAATGTGATTAAATATTGTACGTCAATAGAACTGATACCTGGCAAGACTTTTTGGCGATTATTTATATCACATTCGGTTCATAATATCCAAAAATATAATTTTAGACAGGTGTTTTGCTCCAAATCATTTCGAACTACAATTTGACACAGAACTTCATTCGTAACCCCCCAAAATTTTATATATTTTATACCAAAATGTTCAAAACGATTAAGTATTAAAACTAAAATTAAAACGAAGACTAAAATTTAAACGAATTTAAAATTTATACCAAATTTTAAATAATTAAATCGTAGCCTATTTGAGTTACGCATTTACCTCTTTCTGAAAGTAATGATCTATAAAAACAGTCAAACCTTTGTGGTTTAGATTAAAAAACTAATAGCTATCTTAAAGATTTTATATCTATGTACTGAATTTGTTCCATACGCTCATGTAATTTGAAAATTAAAGTTTCAACTTACATTCAAACAAACAGAACAGAACACATCTTCTGAACAGGTTTTGAACAAAATTTTATAGAAATCTACAAATTTTGTTAAAGTACGTATATTAAATTTCATCCGTATATTACAAAATGTTTTTGAGTTTCAGATAAACAGAATGTAACAATGCTCCAAAAATGCGTTCTCCAACCCAGGAAAGTCTAAAACGTAAAAATTCATTTGAATTCTTTTACGGTTGCCATACATTTAATGTACATCTGATATGAAACATCAAAATAACTAAGTTCAGATATCTTTTAAATTAGTATCTTCAATTATTATTTGTCTTTTTAGATAAATGTGACATTTTTGTACAACATTTTCTCTTGTTATCTGGGATAAATATAAAAATTTCGCTTAATTGTTTATTAATTAAAAGTTTTATTAAAATTTCAAAAAAGTAGTGCGTCAATGTGCACACACGTAGACATAATCACATCCATTCTTATGTATCATAATCACATCTACTCATATTAATTGAGATCAGATAGGCAAAATACCAGTCAACAGTTCCAAGCTCATCAAATGAATTTTAGATTCATCATAGCTGCTATATTTTAATAATATAGCCACTTGACATCCTTCATTTCATGCTTGGCAGAGATCCACATAAGAACATTTTTGTCTTTTTAAAATTTGTAAGTTTTTATTACTTAATCTGAACTCATTATTTTGGCTTTGTTTTCACATTTCGTAATTTTTCATCGTTTTACCAATGTTTTCTAGAAACTGTTTCTATTAAACTTTGAATTAGAAATAAACTTGTTTGGCGCAATATAACTTTGTGCTATAAAACATCAAACCAACCACCTATCCATTTTAAGGTTAGCCATTATAAAAAGAATAACTGAAGAAAATTTTGAACTGATCAAATCTAAAGCAAAGGAATAACCTTAAAAGAAAAAAATAAATAGATCTATCAAAATAAATTTGGTAGCTCTAAGATAATAAAAGAAACCTCTGAGGCGTAATTAGTATTTTTATGGACCATTAACTAATACATTAAGAAGATTTAACGACTTAATGTTCTAGTGAGTTTTATAATCTATACAGTAAGATCAAAATCGATTTTGACAACCATGGAGAAACAAAAATTGAAATTCAATGCTTTGCATAAACTCTAAGAAACTTTTATTTACACGTCAAGAGAATTTTAGATAAATAAAGTTTGATGGATGAGAACATAAAGCTGAAAAAAAATGAATACTCTTGAATAGAAATTTTATCTTCCTTCCCTCTAAACATTAAATAATTTTTTTTAAAATCAAAGCACAGTTACTAAATTTCAGGTTTCAATATTTAAAAAACTTGATGATTTTTTCCATTCAACTGGAACAGAATATATTATAGAAATATGTTCCCTTTTCCTTTTCCCTGCCCTTCCCTTCCCTTTCCTTTCCCTTCCCTTCCCTTTCCTTTCCATTCCCTTTCCTTTCATTCCCTTCGCTTGCTTCCCCTTCTTCCTACCTACCTACGTACCGACCAAAAGAAGTAGATGGAGCGCAACATCAGACGTATCCTGTCTATGCTGTTACGGTCAGTACTGATGGGGTTGTCGACTGAACACAAGAAGTATCAGACCTTTATCGGCAGCTCTTTTTATTAATTGGTACTACAATTTCAAAGCAGATCACTTACAGATGCTTATGGCAGATTGGTCTATACGTTCGTAAGCATGTCAGATGTATTCTATTTACTGCAACTCACTGTACTTGCGGTAGCCTCGGGTAGAGAGAATGCATTTTGTACACCGCAACGATGTGTGATGTTTTCTGACTAGTTCAGGTTTAGCCTGCGGTCTGATGATCACCGGATATTCACATGGGGAGTGCCAGGTACCCGTTACCACCAAGTTAACATAATTGAACCACACCGTTACTTTGATGTGAGATTGCTAGACTGGGAAGGAGTTATTCTGGGTTCCAGAACTGACCTGCATGTTCAAATTGGAGCCATGACAGGCCAAATCTATGGGGACGTCATTCTGAAAAAACATGTACGTTTGTTTCGGCTCCCATGGGTGAAGAATTCGTGTTTATGGATGACAACGCCCGTCTTCACCATGCAAACATCGTAAAGGAATGCCTTTAATCAGATGATATCACTTCGAGGTTTGGTTTACGGCATCAAGCGATAAATTGAATTAAAAAAACAAAGCAGGAAAGGGTTGCAAAAGATGCACCACATCTGTTAATGACAGAAGAATAAAAAGACTATGAATTTAGGATAGAAGATTCCCATCAGTGGCCGCCAGAAGTCAAATGAATGCTGCTGGCATTTATGTCAGTTCAAGGACAATCAGAAGAATATTATTGGATGTAGAGCTAAGAGGTAGAATTCAAGGAAAATTTCTTGTCTGAATTGACAGAAGGATATAAAAAGAACAAGAATTAGACATATGATCAGCGTTCACAAGTAATACGGAGTGATGAAACAAAGATATTATTATTTGGTAGTGATGGCAAAAATATGTCAGACATTGGCGAAGAGCTACATCCTGAGTGCGTTCAGGCAACTATGAAGAATTCATTTAGTGTTATGCTTTGGTCCTGTGTGTCGTCAGACAGTATTGGTGTCTTTCTTGCCATCAATGGAACATTAAATGCAAGAAAATATATTGAAACTTTTCTGGATCCAAAAATACATCTTCCATCAGTGATATCTTTCTCAACAATGTATCATATATTTTTCAGCAGGATGCAGCTACTTTCCCCGCAGTAAAAATATCGAAAAGTTGGTTTAGCACAAAGATCATTGAATTGTTATCACGGCGAAGAAACAACCCTGACCTAAAAATTATTGAGAACTTATGGCACTGTTTGAAAAATCTTATACATATGAAGCATTCATCAAATAAAAGAGGATTAATTGAGTCTATAATTATTTCCTGGCATCATGAAATAACGGAGAAAGAGCTGAAAACTCTCATCAGTTCAATAAAACATCAGTGTGAAACTGTAATAAAAAATAGAAACTGCCCTTCTAATCGCTGATAACTCATTGCAGTTATCAAATAATAGTAATTCAAATATTTACAATACAAAAAAAGTTGAGAGACAATAGCTATTGAGATATATTAGATGCTGATCTAACATATCTCAATAACTTAACAATAACTTTAAATTTTGCGTTTTGTATTGAAATTAACATTAAATTTTCTTTAAATGATTTGTAAGAATTTTCATTTAGTGAAACGAGACTTTTTCTATAAGCATGAAAATGTAGAAGACAGTAACATTTTTAAAAGTGTCCACAATGTTTTTCAGTACTGTATAAGAAAAAAATTAAAGCAAAGCTTCATATTTTGTAAAGATTGGATACAATAAGCAAATCATAACAATTTTATTTAAAATGATAAATCCTTAAAAAATAATTTATAGTCTAAAGTGCACTCTTATATTATATATATATATATATATATATATATATATATACACCGTGTCAATCACCATCTGGAGATATTGGTTATATATTTATTTCAGACGAATGGTTTAAATATAAATTTAGGTTCATGATACCGATAAACAGTCTAATATAAAAGTCATTTTGTTGGTTGAATGAATCTTCTAATTAAGAACAGGTCTTTGACATCACATTTATATTAAAAATACTAGTATCAGAAACATATTTTGTATAAATTTCAAGTTATTGTAATAAACCAAATCCATATTCTCAAGCTTTGAACAATGGAAAAAAAACTTGAGATTAGATATTTTATCAAGTAATGAAAAATATTTATATTTCAGGGGGAAAATATTATATATTTCAGAAAATAAAGCATTTTTTTTAAACTGCAGATTCAGAAAAAAATTGTACTTTATTCAAAAGAAAATTTGGAAAAGGTGCAAAATTCAATTTTGAGCAAGAACATGTTCAGAAATTATAGCGAAGAAGATGCCAAAATTCCATTTAATTTTTAATGAATTGAAATTCTAAATAAAATTTTAAAGGTAGCGCATCTTTAACGCTATCCGGGGTGTACCGGGTTCGTGTCCCGGTTAGGGCATGGTTTTTTTTTCTGCGTTCTGTGCATGAGGCGTGTGAATGTCCCCACTTATGAAAAGGAATTGTACAAGCAAATATGCATGAAACAGCTAAGTCCTACTCTTGGTCCTAGTTGGCGCTGCTGAAAAAAGAAGAGACGTTCACTCAGCTGAAATCGCAGACAGATCTGTCCGCAGGCTTGTAAAGTGCTAGAAATAATAAAAACAGCAGCAAAATTGCAACATTTCCGGAAGGCATATTAAATATTTTTAAAGTATATATATGGGTAAATTTTGGTAGCCCTTGAGCAGACAATATAGCTTATAGAGCGCCAATATACACGTTTATCTTTACTATCTATACTACTAATAAAGATGAATTCGTGCATATGTGTTGAATTTCATTCAGTCTCATGATTTAATGTATCGTCATTAGTCTCAATAATGGGACACAGTCTGAAGCAAAGAATTCAAGACATCCATGCAAATATGCCAGTTGAAATTATCTCGCAACAGTGCAGAGGCACCATTTGATTTCCGCGATTGTTTCTGGATTTTAGTGAACCTGTTTTTTCAAATATCCCAGAGAAAAAAAGTCATGTGACGTCGTATGTAGTGAATAAAAAGACCATAAAATACCTTTTAGTTCAAAATGCCAAATAAATGTATCATAAGAATATTATATAAGGAGTTAAGATTATTATTCAAATGAAAAGTTATGAAATGACACTGTGGGTATAAATAAGGACTTTATTCAAAACGAACACCATAGACCTGATTACAGCGATCCCACTTATCCACCAGGACTCCTTGTTCCCAGAATTCCCCCAGAATTGACGGGACTTAGTCCTTCATAGAGTCCTTAATTTCGTCATCCGAGATCAAAACGCTTTCTTTTTAGATGCTTTTTCAAAAGACAAAACACATGACAATTGTAGAGAGGCATGTCCAGGCTAAAAGCGGATGTCCGAGCTACTCCCACTTGAACTTGGCTAGCTCCGCTTATGTGACCCTGGATACGCGTTAATATTGGGTAGAACAACACTTTCCATGAGTAACCCCGATCTTTTGTTCTTGATTGACCTGTGTTCTCTTCGGAGTGTCTCACAGTACACACCGGAGTTAATGGTTCTTCTGTGCTTGAAGAATTAAACAAGTAGTGGATCTTGGAAGGCAAACTCAAGGAGGTTGTGATATATTGTTCTCGTCACGGCCACAGGAATTCTGAGAACAAGAAATCCTTCACCCCATTGATCAATAGGATCGATGTGCACAGGCTTGAGGTGTATACTTTGAATAAAGTCTTCATTTATATCCACAGTGTTATTTAGCACCTATTCATTTAAACATCACTAGTATTACAGCTAAAGCGTTTATAGTGCACAATAATTTGAAATGTCCCAAAATAGCATTTTCCAGCTATTTTAAACGAGACTCAAATCGAGTATTACTAAAACTATCCATAATATTTCCAGAGCTATAACATGAAGAGAAATTTTTAGATATAATTATTAGATATAAACTAGTATTTACCGAGAATTTATTTTAAAAAATTGTCCAACAATGAAATGCAAAAGCAATGCTTTCTTTTCTATTCCTATTAATTCTGGTAAAGTATATGAAGCATTCATTTAAGCAAAAGAGACATATTATTTTATATAATATTTCTTCTCTTAAAGCCATTAAGAGAATTTCCTTAACTTTCTTGACCAAAGGATCTCGCATTTCTTTTCTCGAAAGATGCTACACAATTTGCTTAAGGATAAACTTTCCATAACAAAACTTCTTTTAAAGTATTTCAGAGCTTTTTCTGTTTTCGCCTTTCATATAGAGTTTATTGTTTGTTTTGTCTAAAGAATAGAAACGATCTCTTTACTTTCGCTTATTGCTTCTGCATGTCTCCAATTAGAAATAGACTGCCTTTCCTTTAAAATTTCCACTTAAGCTTAAATCTCCTTTTAATCAATAAAAACGAGATGTTATTCAACTACATTACACTTGGCTAACAATTATAGAGAATGAAATTGCTTCTGAAAAAAAATTGGAAAAAGAAATCGGAATTGAAATGAATAGGAAATCTATTACCAGGAAATCAAAAAATTATTTCAGTTTATCCTCTTTTTATAAAAAATGAATTTATGGTATGTTTGATAAAAAAAAATCCAAAAATGATAAATATATGATTTTAGAACAAATAATAATACTGAAAGTTAAAATAAAAAAGGCAGCATTTTATATTTTATAGAACTCGGAAAAATTTGATGCTGCAGGCAAAGAAAAAAATGGCCAGTTGCTATCAGTTTTATCATTATTAATTCACTCTTGTAAAAAATATTTCCCATAGGTTCACAAGAAGTTTTCTATAATTCTTGCTAAACATAAAGCAGAATGTTTTCAGTAAAGAAATATAAATATATAGATTGTGTCTGGGAATGTTGGTATTTATACACCTGATTGCTACCAAATTTACCATTAATGCATCTTGAAAAATAGGAAGGCTTTATTTTTACTTTTTCGTTTCGTACATGAAAAGTTTTCAAATGCCGAAAGAGAAAATTCAAACGTAAAATTTCATCAAATTCCCCTTCTCTTAAATTGAGATCCTAAATGCCTTTATAGTGTTTGAAATAAGATTAAAACATCCGGGTTTAAAGATGTATTTCTTAACTGAGATAAAGATAATTACGTTCAACTATAGACAGATCGTAAATTTCAGTGTTATTCAAAGGAAAACTACCCATTATTTTAATTAAAAATTGAAACATCCATATGTTCAGGGTTAGAATTATGTATATATATCAATGATATAAAATATAGAACAAATATATTATTATTAATTTCCTTCGTCGTTCAAATAATAAACAAAAACCTAGGAAGGGAATGAAAATTGAATAGCATCATTAATCCATATATTTTTCTTTTATCCTTTTATGAATAACCTCACTTTCAAAGACCAATTAACCTAATATACAAGTTTTTAAAGTTAATTTATCTATATACATTGAGAAAAACTTTATTTTTTAGGTTATATTTTATTATTATTAAAGTAGCATATGAATAATTCTAATATAAATAGAAAATAAAATTGCACCAGTAGATACATGTTAAGATAAATTCAATAAACTAGATAATGTTTAATTTAGTATTGTCTGCTAATAATTTTGAAGTAAAATTAGCAAAGCTCAATCGAAACTTCCATGTGGACAGTATTAACAGAAATCATGCTAATTAACAGCAAATAGGTAACAGCAGCATAGAACAAAAGTGCTGGAAATAAAACTATTGGAGCTCTCACTCCCCTAGCAACATTCCAGAAAAAGAACTCACATCCGGATGTGTGTCCCCAATTTATATAAACACCTCCTGGAGAAGTATACAATTTTTCTAAAAAGATCGGATATCCTCTTTTATTTCAAATACCACAAAAACCTTTCTACTTTCTAAAATCTTTATTTTTGTCACTAAAGTTATTATATGGTTGTATGGTTCATTGACTTGGCATCTATTTACCAAGTATAACTTTATGTGTAAAGCTAACTTTTTATTGTGAGATTAACTTCTCAGGGAAACATTCCATGTATGATTCGTACAACATTATAAAAATGTGACATATTTTTAAAACTAAAAAAAAAGAAACTTTAAACATCTATCTATAATTACATTGCTGAAGAAATCATGAACAAAATTTTAAGAAATCAAAAAAAAATGTTTTTTTAACATTGCTATTTACATATTCAAAATTGATATAAATTAAATATACATTTGTTTTAACCCCATTCTCATTTAAGTGTATAATAACTTAAAATAAAGATATCAAAGTAAAAAAAAATAATCACAGCTAACTAATCAATAGTAAAATTACACACATTCTTAAAACTATTGGAATCCTTTACCACACTTCTAAGTAAATCATAATCAGACTAGTCAGAATATTCTAGACAGTACCTTCATTCCTATTAAATTATCAATATTAACATCACGCACTTTAGCTAACACTTTTAGTATGTTGATACTCTTTGAAATATGTTTCCGACATTGGAAGACTAAACAAGGTTATAATGGCTAATAATTATGTTTGTCAAAGCACTTCCATCTTGAAATATGATTCCATTCTTAGATTATTGCGACAGATTTATCTACTATATATGAGTTTTAAAGATTGCAAAAATGAGCCAAGAACTACATTTCAACAAAGTATTATTTTGGAATATTTAAGCTATATGGAATAAAATTAGTCACATAAGGTTAAAAAGATAGAAAATAATTATTTTGAAATATATTAAAAAGTGATGTTCCTGAATAAATTTCATTTAATTCCTTATTATTATGTTCCCATTCGATATGAACAAATAAAATATTCCATGAAATGAAAGGTGATAGTGCGAAGTCCAGAAGTATATACCTTTTCTAATTAATACAAACTGTAAAATGAATTAACATTGTTGTTGTTGTTTATTGTCAGATTATTTTTGGTTTATTTGATTCGATCATTAATACTTTACCAATATAGTTTTCACTCATTTTGTTAAATCTTTTTTTTATGTCTTTTAGAATCTCTATTACTTTTAAATTGTACCTTTTCTTGCTTAAAATATTAACTTCCTGCCTTCATATAATTTCCTCTTTCTGTAATTACTGTAAATATTGTTTATTTTTTCAATACCAAATTTCCAACCAGACTATATGCTTCAAGGCCAGTGAATAAAACTGGTTCTTATATAAATGAGCCATGAGATACACAATTATACAGCGGGATATACAAGAGGTTCAAGAAGAGATAAAGTAAAAGAAATTTTCAACGAAATTGATCGAGATTCGAAAAAGTCAATAATTTTAAATTTGCTCGTGCGCAATTAGTCAGAAAGCAAACACAGACTTCAAACAAGCTATATGATAAATTCGGAATGTTTTCCTGAATGTACATCTGTCCATGGCACAAAATTTACATGGTTTATCTATACGAGATTGTCAATGAGTTGTTCAAGCATCATGGTCTCTTACTCTGGTTGCAACGACAGTAACTTCATAATTTTTGCCTTAAGATATTGATGTACAATCAAACTTATATAAATAATGTATAAATTGTAAAAACAATGTATAAATACTTCATATGTTTTCTTTGACTTGTAGATAGTCTAAAAATCAAGAAATTTTGAATACAATTCATGTACTGATCATCCTCACCAATTAGTAGCTCTACAACAATAAGTGGTTGATTAGGTGTGGCATTGTCATCTGTAAAAAGGGGCGAAATTCTAAATATTGTATCTCTAAAAAGATGTGTATGGGAAAAAAATATGTCTGTGCAATAGAAAACTACAGTAACATTTCCAAATATGTTGAGATAAATTTTCCTTCCAAGCATGACGCATTTTGAAACTAGGACTTAACCAGTTTTCAACATGTGTCTTTCCATTACATAAAGAAAACAAATGCTTGTTTTTCGTTATCTCCAGATATATACGTGTCCAGAAGAGTTGATCAAATTAAAACTTCGGTTACCATTGGTCACTCAACTCTGTTGACGATGCTTTTAGTTTTTAAGTTCCTGGTACCATAGAAAACGCTGCCTGCCATGAAAAAAATTACACTTTACCAGTCATCCATGTTTACATTGAACCTGCCATTTTAAAAAGAGGCTTCTTCGGTCCCTGTACAAAGTAAAATGTGATAATTAATGTCCAGAAGTACACTGGATATATTTTACGATTTTGGTCGCAGTAAATCTTTTAATCTGTAGGACAAAATAGCGATTGTCTACTGACTATGCCTGCCCATAAAAACTAATAATAAGACAGATAAGACTACGATTAAAGTCATTCACATTTTTTATGGAATTTTTTGATGGAATATCTCTTGGGGAGAGCAATCGGATATCATTCAAGCTGACATTCACTAAGTAATAATTTTTAGAAAAACATTGCTATTTGAGCGTTTTGGAATATAAATATAACATTTTTATACCTTTCCAATTATCTTCAAAATACAACCTCATGTATCATTATTAATCTCTATTTCACAAAATCTATTAGTTTGTGATATTTTTCTTTATGTCTTTAAATTTTATCCCACTTTCATATATAATTCCTTCACAGATTTGATTTCATTTTCGATTGATTCTACACATTTAAATTATCCTTTGTATAAAAGAAAAATACAAATAAAATTCATTTCTTCGAACATATAAATCATTAAAATTAAATTATACATTTTTAATGTTCGAAATAATTCCACTATTGTTTGTTATACTTCAATTTTGAGAATATATAAATGGACTCATTACATTCCGAAAAGTATTTCATGTTTGAAAATTAACCATGTCTTTAATTAACCCTTGTCCAGTTATGAAGCTTTTTATATTTTCTTTCCTTTATGTAACACACATCTACAAATTTTTTCATTTATCTCCAAACAAGAACTAATATATCCTCTTCATGAGGCTTTCTTTATTTTAATAATTATAATTGGTCTCGTAATTGGAGAGAGAACTCACGTAAAGCATTCACCTTCTTGAAAGATATCTAGCTATTGAAATAAATTAGAAATCATACACTTACTCTGAACCTACAAGCTCTTAAAATGGAATTTATGGACCTTAGGCAATATTCGGCGCAGCATATCCTAGAAAAGAATTTTGCACCACCCAAAATTTCGCATCCTTTGATCCAATGATTACAGAAGATATGTTTTCAAATACGATCCTCTAATTAAAAGATAGCATTGGAATATGTATATAAAATTTCTTGTTCATAACTAACGCAAGGCTTTAATTTCTGCTAATTGTTAAACGATTTCTATCTTCTACATCGTACGAAACATCTGGTCTTTTTCTTTTCATGTAAACAACTAACGTCTTTGTTGAGACGAAATTGAAGCAGAATGCCCTGATGTTCCGTATTTATAAGCTGAATATTTATCTTGAAATCCATGTAACAATGAAACAAGTAATGAAAATTTCATTTACTAGAAAACTAAAAGCCTTTTAACATCCATTCTAAGATATGTAGGGAGGAAATAAAGTTATTATTTCCTTTCAATGCTTTGAGCTCCATATGGCGGTTCTTGTGGAGGGAAATAAAAATTTTACATTTGTTTGTTCTTTTTTCCTCCCTCAATAAGGAGAATGGAATGAAACTTATATAAGGAGTAGTCAAATGAAAACGATGCAGATGGAAATAAACCAAATAAAGTATTTTTTATTTTAAAAGTAATCTCCATAACTATTAATAAAGTTATCTCACCGTAAGGCAAGATAGTCGATACATTCTTGGAAATAAGTTTTTGGTTGCCTACAGAATCACAACTGTGACCAAGACGAGCACTAAATAGGATAAGCAATTTTATGAATGTAGGCCCACGCATACTTTTCTTCGGAGCTTCAAAAATATGGAAATTAAAAGTAGGAACATTTGGACTGTATGGGGACTGTTAGGGATTTTCCAATAGCCTTTATTTCCCTCAAACGTACACACATGTAACATGTTTATTTGTAATCCACAGCAGACATTCTTTAATGAGTTTCACTAACTGATAATTTTTCTCCAGCCAAAAAAAAATTAAAAATACATCACGTTGTTTCCCTTTTCTTGTCTTCAGAGTAATGTCGGACGCACACACGACTCAAGGCTTCCTTTGTAGCACATCTTTTTATTCTTGTATTCAGCTGACCACCCAGCTACCATTGAACGTAGCAGTATCGACAGGATTTGTTGTGGTCGACTGCTGAATAAGTATTGTCGAATCTTACATTGACCGAAGAGTCAAACTAACATTCCTTTGGTGGTAGTAAATAGCTGTCTTTCTCCCCAACTGCACTCTCTCAAACAGTTGGAAAGAAACTATCAATCTTTAACATCATATCCTTTAGGGTTTTGAGATTACCCGGTACCATAAGTACTGTACTTAAATCATTATTGACACTCTTCTGGTTTTTAATTAACCCTGAGATCTCCATACGTTCCATTAAATAGTGGTAAACCGTACCAATTTCTCCACAAATGCACTTATTTTCCTGCGTTCTTCGAAATCTTTGGAAATATGCAGGAAATCTCCCATGTCCAGATATTATTTGGATTATAAGTGTATGGTAACCTCTTATTTTAATTTCCGGATTAGGAATAAAGCCGAATATGATTCTTCCTTTTTTTGGACATATACCATCTGCCAAACCATTGTAGTTTTATTTCTTCTCACAATTATCCTTTTAAAACATCACTTGATGTGGGAATAATAATATCAGTATTTTCTTTCTGTGTCGTCAACTTCGCAAAGTTATCATATATTCCAATATCGGCCTTAATCCAATTCAACTCTATCGACTTGTTCATTTTAACACTTTTTATCTTTTATTTTATCGTCCCTAATACCTTATTACAATTGTGAGATGACTGCATGGCTTGTAAAACTGACAGAGAATCGGAAAAAATTAATCACTTCTAGCACATCTAACAGTCAAATGACCTAGCGTAACTTCCTGATTCCCGATAGAAGACACTTTTATTCAAGAACGTTCCGATGTTACTAACTTCTGCAAAATACACATTATTTAATCTGTCTCGATTTCATTTGACTGGCGCTTATAAAGTTTGTTATATCTATTTAAAATCGAATTTGCATTTCCTAATAACCATTCATTATATTGTATTTAAAGTATTATTACGTCTCCTTTCTTATTAAAATTTCTTTGATAGAAAAAGGCATCTAAGCAAAAACTTAAATTTAATAATGAAATTAATAACAAATGAAATATAATTGCTAAAAGCATTTGATTCTAAAACACTAATAAAGAATCCAAATGTTTTTTTTATTTATCAATTAATAAAATTCCATTGCATTTCCAAAACTCGTTTGGTTTTTGCTCACTTTTAGTATAAGCCAAACCTTTTTTATTTTTCCCATAAAATATCGTCTGTCTAGATATACTGAGAAGAGTAAATCTTTCTGTTTATAAGTTAAATTCTCATGCTATTTCAAACTGAAGGAAAATACTTTCGTGCTTTTAATCAACGCTGTTTGCTATATTGATGGAAAGATGAATGAGACCAATAAGAGCATTTTATCGAAATGAAATATTGTGACGTTTTCCTTGAAAATAGCTTACCTAGCTTCATACATCAGCAAAAACGTTAGAGATTTATTTCACATATATATGCAAGTATTTTGGGAAAAGTCTGTTGAAATAAAAAAAAGTTTCTTTAAGTGCAATGTGCATTTATATATAAGAATATTTTTTTTGTTTGAATAGCAGTACTATTTATGTTTTTAGACTCCAAACCCTTTAACAGATTTCTTGCATTTTATTATTCAATTAAATGATAAATTGAAATTTTATTTCAATTAAATGATAAAAACAATTCCCTTAAGCAACATTTAAATAGTTTTGCGTCTTATCAAATCATAAATTATAGATCTTTTCAATAATGCTCGATGCACACAAAAAATTAAAATCCAATAAGATACAACATTTTTCATGGATTTAATTTCCTTAGTATTATTACAAAGGAATGACACTATGAAAAAAAAAAGTTTACATTTACGGAATTGTAAGCTTTTTTTCATCGAAAGTTATCTTACTATAATTAATCTCTTTCTCAAAAAGGAATGAAAAGCTTAATAGGAGAAAATAATTCGAATTTCTATTAAAATTATTTTTTTATTCCTGTAAAACAAAATTTTAGATGATATAGTCATTGTAGCATATATATTTTAAACTTCATATTAAGGCAGCTTTTTGCTGAAATATTATAGGTACTTTTCTTGGTAAATAAATTACTGAAGTCGACTGCTGCTATGTTTTCCTACTGTAATTTTGATATAAATTTTAACATTTCTTACTCTAACATTCAAACCATATTCTTTTCAAACTGCGAACTATAAACAGCATCTATCATCATATACATCAACTTATTACAATTAATGTATGCGCCACATAAATTTCAGAAAATGCATAATTATTGAATAAAATTATGTGCTAAATATTGATATAAAATATAACAAAGTTTGTATTGAATTTTTCATCATTCTTTGAATTTTTAAAAACGTTCTTTGAACTCATAGAGAAAAATTTCCCTCATTCAAGGTTTTATGCATTAATTAAAACAAAAACCATTAAACTAAAAATTTAAAATGATTGCTTAAATTTCCGTAAGGGTTAAAATGTGATAAATTAATTAATGTTTGGATATGCTTTTTTTATATAATAAATAAATATAATAGATTTTTTATCTACTATGCTAATCTGAAAAACTTATTTGCGTTATTTGGTTTAACTTATTATTTTAATAAAAATTATTTAATTAATGAATTTTGATTTAATTTTTAAATGCACTGAACCTTACTTTATTTAAATGCAAACACCTTATTATATGTACATAAATATTAAATTAAAACATCTTTTTTGTTGTACTAAAAGGGTTTTTATTTCTCAATTGAAATTTTGAAACAAAAAATTTCATTATTCAATTCATGAATTATTTCAAGAAAAATTGGGTCTGTTTTTACAAAGCGCTCAAGCAGAATTAGAAGGATTTAAAACAAGTAAATAAGTATTTTTTATATGGCAAACATATATTTTTTTACACTTCCATCCATGAAGACCTTTACACATTTATTTTAAAATTTATGTAAAATTTATGATTAATTAAAATAAATTAATTTGCATCATTTCCACTTAAATCAAATACATTATCTTACCTTTATTTAATTTTTCGCCTTTCAGAATAAAAACCATCTGCCTTTTAATGATGCCACAGATATTTTAAGATTTAAAAAATCGTTATTTTCAGTAAACAGATAAAAAATAAAATTTTAAAAATACCACTTCCTTTCACGAAATAAAGTGAATTGGAATAATTTTCGTCTGCTTTCAAAATATTCTGTTTCATCTTTATTCAAAGCGGCTTATTTTCTTTTATGACTTAGATTAAAAGAACTTCTTTAAATAAGTTATTTCATCGTTAAGAAAATAAGAAAAGTATTGTTCATTTTATTTTGATTAATTATTTCACTTATTTTTCGGAAAAGGTTACAACCGAGAAATAGAATTTAATGAATTATTAGCTTCTTTTTTTTCTATATCAGTACTAATACAAAAATTCAATTGAGATACATTATAATAAATTCAATTAAACAGTAATTCTCTTTCTAATGTTTAAATTTGGAAAAAAAAAGAAAGAAAATGTAAAAAAACACACTTTCATAAACCTATTCACACTTCCTTTAGGTGTTTGAAAGTTGTGTGATAATCAATAAATGATAATCAAAGGAGTGATAATCAATAAATTAGAAGAAAGTTTTCCGATGCATTTCCCGTTTAATCTTCCTTTTATATATATTTTTAGAATATTAGAATATTTAGAATATTTTTAGAAGATCTATATCATAAAACAAATAAGCTGGCTTCCTCGAGAGTTTAAATATTTTTCATTTTGAAATGCATAATATTTTACTAGATTCTTTGATAAAAAATGTCAACAATTACTGTCAGGATTAGTTCCCGTTCCTAACCCCAGAATTTTCGTTGTATTGAAAGTTATAAAAAAAATTATTGTTTGTTTGGCAGTCAAGTAAAGTAGGTGTTCACTTGATGTGTGAGAGATCAATAGCTTTCGAGGAAAAACAGAGCAAATTCATTTTAACAATGTAATTTAACAAATAATAAACGGAAACCCAGCGAGTTGTTGACTTTAAGAAATATTCGTGATCATGATATGGAATTGCTTATCGGAAATTGTATAAAAATAATGTATGGCTCGAGGTGAATAAGTGGATCACTTGTCAAGAAAGCCGTTTCCTAATCTTTCTTTCGCTCTTTTTCAAAAACAGGGGAACCGAGTATGTGCTCACGAACAGCACAGGAAGAAAATGTACCTTATATTCAAAAATTGCGAAAACCCTTCCATAAATTTTTGAAGAGAGATAGTAACCCATCAAAGCATCTAAGAAAATCAGTGGAAATTCTCATCACGATAATCTATCGTATATTCTTCAATAAAGGTATAATCCTTTTCTATTCTATAAAATTGCTCACCGTGGTTAAAGCCGTGTGTATACCGCATGCATTAACAAACGATAATTGTGAAATATAGATCTTTCAGAAGTATATAATATTTTTTTTTAAATCTATCTTACAAATATGTTTTACGAACACCTCTCTCCGTTTGAAACCAATTCTCTCATGGAACTATAGTCGCAATAACGAAATCACAACTGTTGTTGTTTCTAATGGCACTGGCCATTAACAAGCCAGGTAACTAAAGAGCAAATCGATTTAATCCTAATTGTGCGTCTCTTATTTCTTCAGTAGCGCCATTTAGTGCAAAGAGTACGGGACGATTACAACTCGCCTCGACAGCAGACAAAAAAATCTGAATGACCAGGCCGTCGAGACCGTATTTTCAGGAACTGTGTCTAAAGGGTCATCATGTATTACGGTACAATCCTTCCATAGATGGACCTTTCATTTGTTAAAAAAAGGGGGGGGGCGTAGGTGATTCAACAAAATTTCTGCACCCACCTAAGTGGTGAGAATCCGACACCACGTCGGAATCTTAACATTCTCATATCGGTGATGCCAACCTTTGTGAGGCTTTTGATTTTGTATTAAATAATCTGTAAAAAATTGCGCGACAACTTTATTTATATCATTAGAAAGCATTTTAAAATTTTGTTTAAGTGTTGTTGAAATCATTTCATAAATTTTCGGGTTATTTATTACACGGCAACGTTAAAAGGATCAGATTTTTAAAAAGTAATAAAATTATAATTCAATTTTTAAAAATATTACTGCGAATTGCATCCTCCAAAGCATACATGATTGGTGACTTTAATTCAATTAGCTCATCAAATTAACTTTAACTCAGTAGAACACCAAAACAGATACTCATATTTCTTGCTTTTTATTACTCGAGGTAAGTTTCCCATTCATGATCTTAAATGTTCTTAAAAAATAATTTTTTCTTCGTATAAGAATCCAATATAAAAAAACTAACGAAAATGACATTCAACGAAATATTTGTTTCTAATTAATTCTGAATTTATTCCATAATATGTATAATATTTTTTGCCATTCGGAATAAAGCTGAATCGAATCTCCGACTCCACATTATTCCGATTATGTCAAATATAATTCTTTTTGTGAAGAGGACAAATGCAGAGAAAAAGATTTATCAAATAATTTCAAAGAAAGATTTTTATCTAGATAATTTTTAGCATTTTTAGAGGCATAAGCATTTTCTAAAGGTAAATGCTGTTTATATTTTAAGCGCAAACGATCGTCTTTTCAAGAGGATCGTTAAAATAAAATGTCTTGCTCTTAAAAATATTTTCCAATCTTTAAAATATTGAATAAAACCTTGATATCTCAGGCTTCTAAAAATATTCTAAATGATCCAAAACAAACGATGAGAGGAAAAAATGAGTTTGCAACCGTTTTTTCCTCTCAAATAGCATCTGAAGCTTAGAAGTCATATAAATCTTCTAATATATGTTCTGACATTCGCATTGTTGAAGTTCATTCCAAATCAGTCAAAACTTGATAGTTTAGCTTGGTTTTAAAGAAAGATAAAAGTAACTATGTTGCTTTATTTAATATATCTTGAAAATGCTTACAATATGTTTAATGTTGATCATAGGTTTAAATCGTTACAAATTTAAATTGTATCATTTGTATAAATCAAAATATTAATTACTTACCGATTTCTATAGCTTAATAACTTTTAATGCATTCTTATAACTTTTAAGTAATTAAAATTGTATAAGATTCTTGTAAATTCTAAAAAAAGATTCTTGTATTCTTGTAAATTCTAAATAAGATTCTTGTATTTTTATGAATACATGATTGGCTATTCCATTTGTATAAATATTCGTTGTTTTTAGAAATAAATTCAGAGGTTAGACAATGTTAATCTATTAATAAATTAAAATATATTAATATATAATCGTTGATAATGCAATGGAATTCAAATCCGAGTTAAATGAATTATTAAATTATATTTTTCTATGAAATAACTGAATTTCATAATTCCATTTGAAAATACTTATTTGTATTTTTCTTTGTTATATCTACTAACTCTTGTATTTTTACTTATGCTTTATCTTTTGTATTTTGAATGCAAATTATATGCATGTAATAAATCTATTCTTTTTATTCCGTCTAGAAAAATTAACACAATTAATTAAAGTGAGTCATCATTTATGATAAGTAGAAATAATCAATTTTTGATATGCATAATGCATTTCAATAATTAAATAAATTTAATATAAAGAGTCTGAAGAAGCAAATTAAATTTTTAAAATATTTCATTTAAATCCATTATTAATGTACTAAAAATAAAAATTATTCTTATCTTAATTATTTGCAATTTTTAATTTTCAATCTTTAATTCAGTGTTACCAAAATTAAAGATTTGAAATCCATTTTCTTCCATAAATTCAACATCATATGACATCACGAGTATAGAGATAAAATGTAATTTAATCGTTTGATTAATTAATATTTTTAGAATACAATTATTAGAACAATGTATTATCCCTTCGCACACGAGTACAAAATATAAATTAAAAAACACTTGAATGTCAAGAATGAAGGGATAATAGAATTAAGATATTTAACAATTACAAACATGAAATTATTTAACTATTACAAAGATGAGTGAAATAAAAGTTTTTCTTAGAAAATATTTAAATAATGTTAAAATCACGTTTCTTCTTTGATAAACTGAAATTCTAACTGGAATTTAAAAAAAAATCACTTCAAGATACGCATTTTCTCTTTCAAAGTATATTTGTGCAAGATGGCTTCAAATCTCTCACGTAGAGTGCCAAGAGATACACGTACATTTTCTTCAGTTATTAATGCAGATGAATCATCAATATCTTCATATTGGTTCAAAACGATATGGAAAAAATGACATTGACTTCCCAATTTTATTAGTGAAATTTCGTTTACAAAAGAATTTCGCTATTCTCTAACCCAATAATCTAAGCAATTAAATAATTTAGAAAATAATTCAAATTCCTGTAATCAAAGAGTACGTTATGCTTAGAATTTTTATTCTAAGTAATTTTTGTACCTCAGTGGCCCGAGGCGAAGAAAAAGATTAAGACTTGGTTGAAAGAAAATTTAATTAAAAGAGATTACAAATACTAGGTTGCATGATTTTAAACATTGTGAAATAATTTCAATAATTCCAATGCTCTATAATCATTGCAAAACAACGGAATGGTGCAATCAGCTATGAGAGATAGCATGACTCATCCCAAAATATGCAGACAGAACAAGTGTCAATTGCTGTCACTGTTACATCCCTGACAGCTTACCATACAAAGATTAAGCCCTTGAGCCAATACTTCTCTATCGTTTCGGCACCATCATTTAACACAGAGAATTTATTCCATATTTCATTAAAGCGTGCATAACCGATTGCATTTGATTGCTCAGTATTTAACATTTCAATCATATATTGGATTATCGGGAGAGTATACTAGTCGTGACAGTAGTATACTTCGTGAGAAGAACGGTGTAACCAATTTTGATTTATGGACTGACAGTTGGAAATTGCAGGGATAAACATTTCAATCACTATTCGTTATCGGTGTTGATGAAGTTGTAACTGTGTCACATGTTCTCTGCTAGGTAAATATTTAAAGCATCTGGTTCAAAGCGTTAGTCATAATAGGAGAGACCATTATGAGAATTGTAAAATATAACGGATGTAAATAATGCAAATAATCATGGAAAACTTATCACTCTGAAATAAAAATCCTGGGAGACGAATTATGTTCTTGGAGGGATTGTTCACAATTGTTCTGTGGAATAAAAAAAATTTGATTTTGATTTTCACATTCTAAAGGTAATCACACACCACATTTAGTTTCTCGGTAAATTTAGTAAATGAACGTATATTGAATCATTATTTTTGTAAATTTTAGGAATTAACACACTGTTATTGCTTTTATTAAAATCCATGTTTTTTTTCACAGGTTTTTTAATTTTTTAATTTATATTTCTATTGAATTATGCCTGAGATTTGTTGTTAGGCAACCAAAAGTATACAAAGATTAAAAAATAATAAATATTGGCATAATGCCCAGTGATTAAATAGTGCCAGTAAGTTGTTGATCTACCCGATTTATACACATAATTTAGAAAAAATAGAAAACAGACCCAAAAAATTATGCCATATTTAACTTGAACAACATTTGCAGACGAATTTTTCTTTTATACTCATGTCATTTGCAAAAATGTTGTCTCACAATATTACTTATACTAAGATGTTTAAATGAGCTAACATTTCAAACTGTTCTAAGGCCTTTTCCTTCTATTTCTTGATAGGTATTGTCTTTTTTAAATCACACCAACATTTTCTAAAGTGTGTTCGAGATTTTATTTTAATCTTTGAATATTCAAATATGGAATATCGATAATGATATATCACTAACTATTATATCAACTGGCGAACCCGACAAAATTTTGGGTAGAGATAGCTATTTCTTTATAATCCATTGTAATTTTGCTTCTTGGACATTTTTTATAAATAAGCGGCTTTGTATTAAACGGTTGTTATAGAGCCCTAGTATTGATTATCTTTGATATAATCGATGATTTCTAAATGACTGATTGTTCCTTCTCGAACTCAAAATAAATTTGCTAATTCTTTAATATCACGCTTCTTCATCCAAAATTGAGTTATTTTACATACACGTAAGTTGAAAGACAACAAAAAGGTCACCGGAAGAATTTAAAACGAGTCTCCAAATTCTTCGTTTAAATAGCACCAGGCCATAATATCAATTTTTCTTTCTAATCGTACATTCGAAGCTTTCATCTGTCAATTCAAATTAAATCGCATCCAAGCAGGTCCTAACTTTTTAATGTCAATTATGTAATAATGCGGAGTTTGAAAGCTTCAAGAAAATCTTGAATGTTTGTTATGCGAGAAAATGATCCTGCTTTCGTTAGGAGGTTTTAAATAACTGAAGGCAACTAATAATTGAAACTCGAAATCGCGTAGACAATAAATACTTTAAGTTCGAAATTGCATAGACAATATTTATCAACATCTTTTAATCGGATGAATTTTTTAACTTGCTTTTACAAGTATTTCGTTATTATTACAATAGTTCTTTCAAAGCATGAGGTTGACCTGACTTGCTTTTACTAGTGTTGCTTTTTTTCGAATGAATTAAATTGTTTATTAATATGATCAAATTATTTTTTTAATCATTCAAAACAAATTTAATTTGTAATTCAAAAATTTAAGTCAATGGCAACGTTGTTACATTTTTTTTTCATTGTTTTCATATAGAAGTGCAAAGAAATTCAGTTCATGCATTTTAATTTTCAACATATTCGTGTATTATATGGCCTCATGAAGACCTTAATTTGACCTTGTGATGCGAAGATTCGGCAAAAACATTTACGGAAGAAAGTATTTTAGATTCCTTCCGTTGTAGTTGTTGATGCCACAACATTTTTTTTTCTTTCTGTTTTATACCCGATGTCACATTAGAATAAAGATAAATAAAATAAAACCACCAAAAAGCGAGCAAATAGTTTGAACAACTCCATCAACACCAGAGTCGTGGCATTTACAAACATCTGAATATTTTAGTCAACCTCTCTACTCCCCACACATGCTTCATAATGCCTGTTTTCAAAACTGTACATAGTAACTGAACATCCTAAGATGCTACAATATCAATGAAACTATTCTTAGACACTCAGTCAATGTCGTTCCAGTAACAAAAATCCACAACTTGCAATGCAACAGAACAATTCCTAGACATCCATGATTTAACGATTCATATCACTCTCCAGACAATAATTCTTTTTGTCATCTTCTGAGGATGAAATATTGTTACCCTTATTCCGTCTGTCCCTCAGTGGGAGCAGCATTACTGGTGGAGGATCTAATCTCTCTGCCTGGATAACACGAACGGCTAAGAAATATATTAGTGACGTGTGATTAAAATGACCCGTATCGTTTTCTATATGGAGCGAAATATTAGAGACAGAGAAACAAGAAAGAAAGTATTGATTGGCGTCATTTAGGACACTGGTATGTCTAGGTTTCGCTTTGTTCGATAATTTGTTTGACAATTTATTTTATTTAATAATTGTCCAACGATGTTAATTATTCAATAATTGGGCAGATTATGACAGTGCTAAAAAAGAATTCGATAAATTGAAAAGAAAATCATTTTTCTCATAATTTATGGTGAAATAAATGTATAGAAATTTGTAATAAAGGAAAACTAATATTTAATAGATCCCCCATATATGTATATATTGACTTGATTATATTTTAGAACTTTTTAAAATACTTAATGCTTTTGAAAGTTGAAAAGTATGTTATATTTTCTCAAAATAGAACTAATGAATTATCATTGAAATAATAATAATTTTCCCCGATAATTTTTTTTACCTGTTATTTACGTATTTTTTATAAATCTGTAAATTCTTTAAATTTTGAATCTTTAACTCGAGTGCTTATAAACTTTATTCATGTAAGAGTCAGACTTTTCATAACCAACCCTTTAAGATAAGTTCTGTACTTTCAATATAATAACTCCTTTAAAGAAGGCGAAAGAAATTTATTTCTGCATTCTTTTATGTTGCTGTTCATAAAAGAAATAGCCTGGCAGGCTCTAAGATATGTCCTCAAAACTCTGGAGAATAAAATATTTATCTACTTTGTGGCTATAATAATATATAAATGCAAAATAACAATTATTATAATAATTAATAGCAGTTTTGTCCTTTTTAACGTTCTAAAAATTGTACAAATTTTTTATTTGATTTTGCAAAGAAAATTATCTAAGGTATCATTAAAAAGCTTTATAGATAAGAGCAAGTGATCAGCTGCATTATTTTTTGTATTTGTTTTGTTTTGAAGGCAAATACATTTCATGCAATTATTTGAAGTATATTGAACAATAAACTCCAATTTATTTTAATTCTCCTCTTTCAATTAAATACAAACATCAGTAAAATATATTAAAAATAAAAGGATTAAAAATATTTCCTTATCATAAGGACGGTTTTTTTCGATATCTACTAAAAATCATATGATAACAACGTAAACTTCCTGAACTGTAGCAATCTGATCATCAGACATCATATCAATTGTTCCTCATATATTAAATGGCAAAAGAAAGCATTTTACTTCAAAGTAAATAATCTTCCACTGTTTAATAAATATGAGAATTGTAAACTTTTTTCTTAAATTTTACCTATTTATGAATGTTTCTGATACAGTGAATGTATTTCATACTTTATTGATAAGTCTGTTATTCACACACTGCCCTTGCGATGATACTAACAAAATCAATACTCAATATATTTGCTTTTCGAGACATATTGACAATCATGTTGTCCTCTTTTATAAATGCAAGAAATGAACGAAAGTATCACTAAAGGGAGATTTTATTCATTTCCTTTAACCCATAACTCTCAAAAAGATTGACCTATCTTCTTATACTTCATTTATTCAAATTTTGGTGAAGACGGTTTTCGCATTCCAGTTTTGCATTTTCATTTACCTCTTACTCTTCCACAGACGGTTTCGAAATAGAATAGATTATTTCTTGATGCTATTGATAAGAATAGAAGTTTTGAATTCCTGTCGTAAACAGATTTTTTGTACAGTTGATTTATCAGGGGAGCATTGCAGATAAAATATTTTTTCATGATTTAGAATTCTAAATTTCCAAAATATTTCTATGACCAGCCCAAAAATTAATTTCCTCAAATCTAGTGTATATTTTTGTTCGTTCTTTTACCCATCTATGGGGATATTTTTTGCATCGCCTGTTAAAAATATATTCAAGTACTGCTCAAGAACTAATTATCCTAAATTAAAAACAAAATTTTCTTTTTTTACAAAAAAAAAATATACACTAAGATTATTTGAATTTTATATATCAAAGTATCCGTTTTCATATCAAAATTTTTTACCAATTTTAATTTTGAAAGTACTACAACCGATTTCAAGTAGAAATCTAAATTCTCGAAATTAAAATATGGCTCGAATATATAAGAAACTTTGTCACTTCAAAGAAATGAGTTATTAAATGCAAATGATTGAATTTACGAATAATCAAAGTATTTATTTTCGTACTAAAATTCGTATCATTTCGTATTTTAAAAAGGTAATACCAAATAGAAGCTTAAATGCTCGAAATTCAAAATTAGTTCAAATATCTAATTATTAAATAAATTTCCAAATATTAAATAATACTTGACGAAAGTTTGGTCCATCTCTAGACTTTATTTATAGATTGTAATTGTTCTTCATGTCCATTAATATATTGTTAAAATAAATAAAAATATGTACGTCTTGTTTTTCAAATTGAAAGAGAGTTGTTATAATTTTATTTAATTTTAAACTGATAACACAAAAAATATGACTCAAGATATAATTAATTAAGATTAATAAATTAAGAATAACATATTATTTTTTCGTCAAGAATAGAAGTCGAGCAAAAAATAGAATGTGAAATAAATCGATTTAATCGTTATTTGAGCAAAATAATTAATTAGATAAACCGTTTATAGTTTTTCAAGACGCTGAATCAATATTATTGAGTAACTGATCAATCAATCACTCAAAAAGCAATAAATTTCTCAAATTGCTGAAATATTGTATTGTCGGATAGAGTATTTCTGAGGGCAAAGGTAAAAAAGTTTTTGACGACTGAAAAATTAATTACTAATATCCATATTTATTGACATGATTACAGAAAGGAAATATAAATCTTAATAAAATAAAATAATAAAAGTAAGAATAATAAAAATGTAGACGGAAATTTTCAGTCTAATAAACGCAAACTTCGCTTTATAGGTTAATCGCATAGGATAGTAAAAGAGTAAAAAAATACTTTGGGAATAAATAATATTCTTTTTATAAGTGAAGTGACTTAAGAGTGTATCGTCTCTACATATTATGTTATTGTGCAGTAAGGACAACAAACTTGTAATGAAAGAAACACCGGTATGGAAAAAACAAACTGTATTGTAATTGTATGTAATCACTGTGGGTTAATGTACTTATCGAAAGAGAATGGATAGAGACATAACAGCTCAACATGTAGGGCAAAAAGGACAATTTTATCATGACAGCTGAAAAACTGCTGTCTACTTCCTTTGCTCGTCCAACTGGGTAGATAACTTAGTGTTACAGGCATCGGGGCACAGAATAACATTATATTAGGTCTATTTCCTTTTACGAAAAAGGATTTCTATTCATTGATTTTCTAGAATGGTGTGAGACAGTTAATATTTATTGGCAAAGCCATATTTTACTGAGGATAAAAAATAATCATGCTCAAGTGTAGAAAGAAACTCTTGAAAGAAGGAAGTATTGTATCAGTATATATAGAAAATAATACTTTTAGAATAAAGAAGACAAACTGGAAAAAAAAATTCAACCATCCTACAATACGGTCCATATACTTCATAAGTATTTGGTTTCTGGAATGAGTTAGTTTTAGTTTTTTGGCTTTACAACCAGATTTGATTAAGCTGCACCAGTTTTGGACCTAGAGAAAATCAGTGAAAGATTTATGGTTAAATCATTAAAGATTTACTGTGACGTAATAGAAAATGGATTAGTTTATAAATAAAATTTTCTGCATTGAAACCATCTACTTCCTCACACAATATAGAGAAGGGATTTTCAAGAATGGTACATCAGTATCAATTATGTAACCTACCTTATATTAGACTTTAATTGTATTTAAAATCATACTCCTTATATGCAAAGTCGTATAAGCATTCCTTATATATTCGATTTATTACTTCTTTACCAGTTTCTTAAGATAAAAATCTGTCAAAGTTAGAAAAGGTTTGTCGCAAATGTTTCGTAACAGTAAGTATAATACTCTTAAGATAAATATCATTTCAAAATTGTAAAAATCTTATTGGAAAAAATTTGATAAATTCATACGGAATTCTGAAATTATATAGAATAATAAATGTATAGTAAATTTAAAGTATGTGAGTATTATGATTAGATCCATTTGGAAAAAACATGTACTATGGAAAGGAATTGAAATTTAATGAAACATATGACAAAACGTTAAATTAAGATGTTAAAATCTTAAAATAAGGTTAAACTGTCATAGTGCGTCTCTTTTTTGTTGATGATCTTCGATTTGAAACCAAAAAACAGTAAATTACGTATTTATACATATAGTTTTTGACAGCATTTTTATTGAAGTGACTTACAACATAGAAACACAAAATTAAAATATTTATATCGTTTATTACACATTTTTAGAAAATTTTCTCCTTTATCAAAAAAATTATATTCATTATTTCCTCTTTATTCCGCTACATTTTATACAAATTTAATATTCATTTCCAGTTAATTCATTTTGAAACTTTCTGAAAGGTCAAGCCAAACTCAATTATGACTCTTAAGGTTCCGAAAGATTTTTACCTACTCCGAAATCCTTTTATTTTCCTTTTTTTTTTTCCTACTTCATATAGGAAGGGGAAAGTCAGAGCTAAAAAGACCTACGTTTATTATTCAGTTCATTTTTTGTTCTGAAGTATTTGCACTTTTAATTATTTTATTAAAACTGAAATTTCTTACGATAATGGGAAGATTAAAGATCTTATTGTTTTCTAAGTTGGTGTTGATTATTTGTAATATCGGAAGATAGTTTAAATACAAATGGGACAGACAGAAATGATTCCCTTAAGAAATATGCAGTGTGTTACAAAATCAGCACTTGTTACATTAACACAATTATTTACTCCTGAAAAGGCAAAAAACAGCTATTAGCAGCAGTTTCTTCGAAATTGATGACTAACGTAATCGAAAATGATCAGCAGGTTACAAAGACAATGTAGAGTTTTGGAACAAATTCGAAATTAGAAAGTCACGGGATTCAAATACAGTTTCGATTAAGATAAAAAATACTTTAAACTCCGCGTTGTATTAATAATATGGATCAAACCATTTCCCTATAATGTGATGCAGAAATCCAAAAAAATTTGACTAGATGAGGCATCCTCCAGTATTTACATACTTCAAAATTTCTTTCGAAATAGGCGATGTATATTTGGATTTCTAATTGAATTTATTTAAAATTTACGCTCTGTAAAATTATAGTATTTTAGAACAAAGAGTGATAGTTGAGCAGACATTACCTTGATAATATTCAATACCAATACAATAGTTAGATGGTAACGTCAAAGCATAAAAAATTACAGTTCCCAAGCTTGAAAATAGATACTTCCGAATAAATAGGTCTGGTGCATATGAGAACTACCAGAGACACATCAATAAGGAACATTCAATATATATATATATATATATATATATATATATATGCTACTTGTTTTCAAATTTCCACGTTATCATTTTAGTAATCTAATTCTTTGTTTTCAGTTTAATGTGTTCTGAAACTATTAGTAGTGTTGGAGCAAATATTTCACTACTTTTGCTGAGTCAGATGTTGTGTCACTAAATGAATAGATATTCACTAAATGGAAAATTTTCCCCCCATCATTACAGATAATATTTTTAATGTGAACCTCTCTAGACATGTTTCTCTATGTTTTGTATGGCTGTATTTATCTTTGATACCCTATTAGCATTACTTGCATACCCCACTGTGTTTGTCAGATTTTTTTTTAATTCCAACTCTCTGATTAGTATAAAATGTCCAAGGAATTAATACGATGTAATCAAAATTTTTACAGCATTTGGAATATCAAGCAATTCATTGGTAATAATGTACAAGGGAGCGAAAACAACACTTCAGATTCCATTCTATATAGTGTATAATTATTATTTTTTCAATTCAATAAATGTTTACAGAAAAATTATGGCTATCTGTAATAGCCTTAGTTATTTTGAATAACCTGAGAAAAGTAAAGGCCTTTCTATAGAAATGTTTCACAATATTCTGGCACATATTCAAGACGCTTGCCTTAAATATCAATAAATCGTGGAATTTTCTTTTCAGTTTCTTGATATGGAAATAGAGTTCCATAACATAATAGATGTTTAATTCAAGAGATAGTAATTAAAAGTAAAAATGTGTGATAGATAGGAAAATTAAAAAATTTTGAGCATCGAGAAATGCAGATTATATGAAGAAACTAGGTGTGAATTCTTTTCTCATAGAAATATAAAAAATTTTAAGAATACTGATCAAATATGTACAAACTTCTTTTCTTCATAAATACGTAGTAATTGAAAGCCATTTCTAATAATTTTCATTCTCTGGAAATGGAGTTCAAATCAAATATACTATCTATATCATCTCATCTCAAACAATTTTTCGAATTCTAAGAAGTCAAATTCATCTTAATAATTTAAATCTTCTGTTACCTTTTATAATGACGCTCAGATACGAATAACTAACAATTTTCATGGCTTAGTTGGCAGAGGATCACAGCTATATTAATTGGTTCGAGGTTAGAATCTCAGTCGGGATGTTTAATTCAAAGACTACAATGATTTTATTTAAAATGTTATCTAAGTTCTACAAGATGATAGATCTTTCTTAAATATTCAATTTGGTTTGTTCTCCAATAATCTATTGTGACCAGGTGTGTCAAAAAATTTACCGACATAGAAAATTATATTATTTTCTACTAAGTTCAATTTATAAAAAAGGAAATCCTGTTTTAAGCATGAATGCCCTTTCTTATGCAAATGCGACTACTGTTCAAACTGGCGGCTTTCAGCAACAATACATTGCTAGGTACGAGTCAACAATCATTCCTTTCATCGTGGCAGGGAATATGGAATCAGCAAGCATTGTTGGATACGTTTCGCCTATCTACATTCCCTTCACCTGTTCATTACCTGCCTTCAAAGCGGAAGAGCCCAATGAATCCCCTTGCATACAAACCAAACCACACAATTGTTAACCACACAACACCAGGCAAATTCACAGCCAGTTCAATGTGAGGATTCTCTTTAGTCCAGTACACACTATTGTGCCTATTGACAGATCTATTCGGTTTGAATCGGGCGTCATCTTACCAAATTGCACTATTCATAAATCTCAGTGCACGTCTCCAGAAATTGAACCTTGTAGCAAGGGAAATACAGCTTCTATTAATGTTCGAAGTATGTATACATTTACTGACGCACCAGGTATATACGAGGGTTGGAACTTTAATAGTAGCAACTATTTATTTGCATGGGATACAAAATTGTTTCATGTCTCCATGTTTTACAGTCCTTCAATATTGTCGCCAGCATTATGTACAACCCGTTTCCAAAGATATGAAAGTTCGCAGAACACATGTAGCAGCGTCTGTTCTGCTGATAGTTCGAATGGACCGTTCTACCGCAGCAAGATTTTCTAGACGATGTGCTGCGGTGGAACGCTTTGCTTTAGGATGACACCATTGACATCATCACAGTCGTATGCGAGTATCAGTACAACTTTCACATTGCTGGGGTTCTGAAGAAATTTCTAAAGTCTGGGTGACTCGTAATGACACCATCCATTTGATTGGCGTTTCAATTTTGGCTGGTACGATCGGGCCCAAATCTCAGCCGATGTAATGATACTGCTGTAACAACCTTTGCTGGTGCACCTTCAATTTTTGTTCTTTGTTCTTTTTTTGAAAACAGCCGCACAATACTTACTTTAGACCACTAATACAAGGATCAATTCTTCGTGTTACAACGTACGCGCGTGATGAAGGAAGGACGAGGGGTTTTTTTTTTTTTTTTTTTTTTTTTGCTGACGTATAATATAAGCGACATTCTTTGGTTCGGTTGAGTGGCGTTTTCACAGCAGTTTTGCCACTATTAAAGTTCTAGCCTCCGTATATAAAAATTGAGATACAGTACTTATGTGTAAGTTCTCGGTTCTCGTGCTATTATGAATTACTTCATCTTAATAAATCTAATTGTTTCTACAACAGCTTATTTCCTTATATCTCCATGACAATAACAATTATGAATTCTTCAATTGAACGGTTTGCTGCAAAAGGGACATCTCCAGTTTGGAGGAATTTAGATTTACATGCACTATATTAGAGTTACATGTGGTAAAAACATCCTTGTTCATTTGTTGCCAAAAAAAAAATGTAGTTCCAATCTTTGTCATCCCATTACTCAAGGAATGGAGCCGTCTGTCTTATTGAAATTTAGAATTTTTAGATGTTTTTGCGACTTTCTAAAAGTTTCAATAATTATAGTTACCTCCGTACTGCAGTGAACCCTTCAATTGTCTTTAAGAAAAGAACAATGAATTTTTCTCCAAAAAAACAGATAAAAGACAGACGACCTTTAGAGATTTATTGTTAATCTGAAAAGTTTTAAGGAATTTCAACTTTTGAACTGTTCTCATTCTTTAGAATACTTTTAAATAAACAAACGCACTTCTAAAAGATAAATTCTGTGAAGGAACGAATTTTTCCAAATACTTTTTATATAACATTATTTTATGAAGCATTAGTTTATAAATTGATCCTTTTCTTTTATTCTGTAAGAAAGAATGTGCTGCTTCCCTTTCATAAAACATTAGAACATCAGTTTTTGGCTTAATGATGAAAAACGGAACCAAACGATTTAATTAATTATTTCTTGTCCGATTCATATGGCAAGATAATGGATGATTTTTCAGACTTCAGAATACAATATTTTCTTCCTCTTCACATTTTTTTCTCGTAAATGAATACCATTTATTTTTATAGCGGACAATTTAAATGCAGATTATTCAAAGAATAATTAAGACTAGTTTCAATAATGATTTGTAAAGAATAAAATATTTGTTAATTAAGGAGCATCTATGAAAAAATCGATTTTAACGACGTATAACATATTGAGTTTGTGTCTTTATAATAAGCGTAAATGTATTTTAATCTACTAATTATTTTTTGTTTAGCTTTCATTATTTTGGGGACAGAAATTGGAGTGATATTGATCAGTTATAGAAATAAATGGAAAGACAAAGGGGAAAAATGCAAATTCTAAGTCATAAAAAGAATTCTGAATTCAAATAAGAAAATGTATATACATATATATCATATAATAAATTATATTTTCATTAATTTTTTAAGATATATTCAAGACTTTATAACATCATGTGAGAGTTTTTGAAGGATTTAAATATTCACAGCTTTTTTAAAAATAAAAAAGGAAATTCATTTCTTTATATAAACCACTCCCAAATGGATCACATTACAGCTTTCATTTTGAAAATGAATCATCCAATTCATATGTTCCATTTCAATCATGCATGCGCTATCTGTAGAAAAATTACAGCAAGCACTAAAAGAAATGAAGTGAGAAATTGAGCTTATCCAGAATCAGATCATTTTAAAACTTGACGGCTAGACTCCTGAGCAAAAAAAAAGTTTTCTCCGTTCAAAATCAGGGCAGAACTGTTTCTCGAGAGCAAAAATTTTATTTCGTAGTGAACGACTGTTATGAATTCCATTTCACTAGTGAAGGATCAAGAATTTCAATAGGTAAGCTGTACGTTAGCAATATCTTAGTGGAATGAATTCTATAAGTGAGAAAATAAATCCAAGATGCCCCCTTTCGATTCTTCGTTCCAAATAGATAATGGAATTCTGTCTACCAAGAGAAATTTCCTATCAATATTAACCTTTTCCGATACAATAAGGTGCCTAAAACACACACAGAATTATCGATATTTTAACTTTAAATCACCAATTAAAGGATATAACTATGTCTTTGAAGGACTTGATGAAACAATGAAATTAGTTTAAATTTCAATATAACAATAAAAACTTTATTACTAAATTTAATTTAACAAATATATTAAAGTTACAGAAAAAAGGTGTATGGAAATGAAATTGGTGTTACTAAAAGGGTAATATTTTGTGTTAATTTATTATAAATTGAATTTTTCTGAAATAATAATTTTTGAAGATATAGTTGAAAAATAAAAATATCCGTTAAAATTTTTATTAACTTTTGGACTTTAAAAAAATACAAAAATAGAATTCTTCCTTTTATCTTATGAGCACGGATACCAAATTCCTTTAAGATGAGCCATAAAACTCATTGGATTTCTCTAAAAATATGCATAAAAGAATTTATATACATGTTATCATTAAAGTGTATAATTCAGTTACTTAAAAGAATTTTTTTAATTTATAAAAAAATAATAATGTTCTATGAAAGAATCAATCTTTTATTGTAAAGATTACACACATAGAAATTATATTATAAACATCTTTGCATTTCTTGTAAAGTTTCCTAAAACTAACTCGCAATCATAATTCCTCTTGTAATTTAAAATTAATTTAACTACTACAAATACTATGAAATGATTATGCAAATAAGTATCAATGAAAACGCATTAAATATTAATAAATGTTTTTTTAAACTTTTCACTACCAAATATAATAATTTGCATTACTTAAATTTATTATAATTGCTCAATACTTTTATTATAAATGAAGAGAATAATACGCATTTGTCCCTATCATTGTGAAATAAAACTGAATTTATATCCATCTCGCATTAATGCAGTACCACCGCGTAGGTAAGATAAAAAAATCACTTTATTTCTTAGCTTTTGTGAAAATACAAACTGAATAAAGTAAGACTTTCAAATAAATCATTCAAATATGTTAGATTTAGAAACATATGTCATCTTATTTCCTTTAAAAGCGATGCTAAGTGATAAGCAAATCTGAAATCTTTGATTCCAAATCTTTGAAAATACGTTTCAAACCTCATGCATACAAATTTGGTGATTGACTAGATAAAACGAAGACATTACAGCAGAAATCAAAATTTAAATCTGACTAGATCGATTTGATATTTTTGGAATGCAACTTCAATTCCAAAATTGACAAATATTGTACATCTTGTTAAGTCTTTGTATTTTCACGAAAGTATAAAGAATCAAAATAATTTCTAAGGAGGTTGGCGGTTTTTATATACGAAGAATGAACGCTACTGTGTAATGTATTATTTTATTCTTATATACAAGAAATAAAATGAAGTAAATCTAATTTAGTACAGCTCAAAAGTTAAAAATTTTTCTTGACGAGAGATGGTTTTTATTTCAAGAACATTTTGAGCTGGGGGACGAAACATAATTTAAATACTCGATATATTTTTAAAACTTTCCAAAAGTTTTATTATATATCATTCAAAAGTTGTTAACAAATTAAAGTTTTTCACTAAATTGTTTTAGCAGAGTTTGTCGTAAGAAATTGATATAGCATTTATTTTATATAAAGCTACCTGCATTAAAATATTCTCCATTAAAAAAAGTTCTGTATGAATTAAATTATAGATGTATACCAAAATTTTCTATCTAATAGTTTATGTTGCCATCAATATTATTTTAATATGTTTTAAGATACTTTATTCAAAATCAGGGGTTATGTTGTCACCATAATAAAATCAACTGTTAAGTTCCGAATAGTTTTATTTCCTTCATCATTTCAAATAAAATTGGAATGCCTAAATTTTTGTATCCAATAGAAATTCAATTTGTTAAATATATTTCACCAAATTTTGCTCACAATGCTATTAACATATAGATGGTTCTAATGTATGTTTTCTGAAAATTATATGTTTAATTTTTAATTGTTTACAAACTATGTTTCCATTCCCCATGTATAATAACAAGTAAGTTAACAACAATTTAAAATAATCAAAGCAGGGTAATGTGAGATATTTATTTATCATATAAGCACATTTACAGATGTTTCTGTTAATTTGAAAATTATTTTAAGGCTTCCTGTTATTAAAATTATTACTCAAAATTTTATATTTTTAATGTTAAACGGTGATAGAAATTCGCTGCTCAAAATATTTACTTTCATATTGCAAATTGCCATCTTATCAATAGATTTCCATTCAAAATATTTTATCAAATTTCACGTCATAATTAAGAAAATTAATAAATGAATTAATATAAAAAATTAACTTTCTCTTTAGTAAATCATTATTTGGGGCGTATCTATAATGCCGAGAGAAACTTACTTAAATACATTAAAACTCTTTACAGCAGCAGATATCCTCATTATAATTTATATATATTTAGGTAAATATAATAAACTGGTGATTATGTATAAAAATTGCACATAATCATTTCAGCTAATGTAATGAGTTTTAATAAGTTAAGTGATAACTATAAATAATAACTGGAATATATGCATAGTCAACTTATTAATCAAATTTGCCACAATACAAGGGTGGGTGTATGTTAATTTTATTTATGATAATTTTGGTTTTTATTAAAAATTATGCTCATAATTATAAAAGTATAAGCTATATTTTAATGGAGTTTTTATGACAATTTATTAGGAAAGAAATAAATATTTCATTCAAAGCAAAACTGGCATATCCGAAAATTTAAAACATTTTTAAGATAGCATATACTAACACTTAATCTTAAAATCCTTTCATTACCAAAACATGCTGATAAAATTATAAGAAATTTAATTTTTAATATAACATTTTAAAAGGGACTTTCGTTGTAAATTTTTTAGTTTTTTAAAAAATAATTGTGAAACCTCGTTTTTTGAAAGAATACTTTATTAATCAAAATTCAATGCTTGTTCTTTTTCTTTCTTGATAGGAAATAAAATTCAAGACAGCAAGTAATACTATTTCGTGATTACTAGCCGGATATTTCAAAAAGCTTGTAAGCTCAAACTATTATCTTTTTAAGCTATTATATAATTAATACAAACTTGATTTTCTTTCCCAAAATTCCTTCATTATTTTTTGCAACAAAAACCATGAAATCAAATGAATCAGTTACTTGTAAAATAAATATTATGTATATAATAATACATATTACAAAACAAAAGTGGCCGAGATAGCCTGGTTGGCAGGACGTTAGACAAGCATCGATTAAGCTGTGAGTTCGAACTCCGCTGGTCGAGGAATCTCTGCGTTTGTAGTGACTGGCACGTATTAATATGTCATGGTCATAAAGTCTTCCATGTCGAGAGTAATACCACTGGGGATACTGCTTCAGAGGTGATCGTTCTCTGATCCGGGTCTAAATTATGATCCGTGGATCAGTGAATAAAACGTATGAATGAAGTCAGCCCAGTAATACATTTTGTGACGCGTGAGTAGCTAAATCATACTTTGGGCCCTAATGGCGCTACTGAAAATAAAGAAGGTACGCACAAGTTGGATTAAATCGCAATGGCTCTTTAGTCAGAGAAGGAGATCTTTTCTTTCATTTTTTTTCTTTAGTCAGTTCTTAGAAACAAAGCAGGAATCAGGATCCTACTAAGAAACTAATAATTGACATAATCATGCAATAGAATGTTTGTTGAAGGAATTCTATCATAAAAATGCTATTATATAATGTGAAGAAATCAAAGATAAAGTTATTAAAATTAAGGTGAAAGAGCATAGAAATGAAATTGACATCATTAAAAAGACAATTCAAATGAGAAAAAAAATCATAAATTATGCTAGATAATTGATTTAAAAAATAAGAACAATTTTCATGGAAAAATTAATAACGGCAGTATATTTTGCGACGATTAAATCTATTTATGTCAGCAATTAACAAGTTGTTTTTTTTCTTTTAAGTCTTCTTTCCATCATTGACTTTTAGGTGACATGACAAACCTTCTCAAGAATATTTTCAGTAACATTTTATATCTCAAATAATCATTTACTCTAAGCTTTGAATTAAATGTAGCAGTAAAATCATTCAATGAAGCAGTCTGAAATTCATACACTTGTTTTTTTATGGCGGCTGTCCTGATAAACGGTTTTTGCGTAAACATCTATAAACGAGCAGAAATAGAGTCTTGATCATCTTGCTTTCACCAACACTGCAGCTACGTCGTGTAGAAATATTTATTTTATTCATCATTTTAATGTTCGTTTAAACTTTTAATTAAATGTTAATAATTTAATTATTTCATATACATTTAATTTGTTAAATAGTTGTTTCGTGTTTTATTGCAAATAATGTGCTTGTTTAATTAATATTTTTAAAAGTGCTGGCAACATCAACTTTTTTGTTTTTCGGAAATATTTTTTCTTTCGAATCCTGTAAATTCAAAACAAATTTATTTTTGGTAGCGAAAGTCTACGTTTACTTCTTCCCAATCTTCTTCAAGTAAAGGTGGGTTCACACGAGGCGAATTATTGCCCACAGTAAAAGATCACACCAACATCCGAGAAATCACGTGACCACAACGGGTCAATGGCAAATAATTGTCCCGTCAGGACAAATGTTGTTTCAACTGTTCACACCAGGACAATGCCGGGACAACAGCAGAGAGTCAACGATTGTGGGCAATAGCAAGCCTCGGATAAATTTTCCTTGACTCTCATATTTATTTTATGTCAGATGAAGCTTAAGGTAATTGTGGTGATGTATGTGACGAATTTTACCGCATGACAAGTTTATATTTGACTTTTCTCTTTCGGATGCGTTCACTATACCGCATGTTAGTGTTTTATAATTATTTATAAATCTGTTCTCTTTCCAATTCAAGAGTGAGGTTAAAATGTAAAGTTATTGTATTATAGGTTGATGAGAATCATCTGGTGGAAAAGAAAATAATTATATATAACGGTAATAATATTAGCAAGCAGCCATCTACTCAATAAATTATTCCTTAATTATTTAATAATAAGCTCCAAAAAGTTTCACTCAAAATTTCCATATACATTATTATTCAATCATAACAAATAGTATTTCGAAATCGTTCTAAATAAAGAATCCATAAAAACTGTACTTGCTTTACCTATTTATAAAACTAATTACATTTTATTATTACTGACGGTTTACTGGAATAATTTATACAATAGTCTAAATTCTTATCAAGATTTCGATAACTTCTGTAAAATATTTTCTCTATTTAAGTTTTTATTTTTGTTTTTGGGTCAATTGCCTTTCCTAAATATTTCCTGAATATTGAAGTAATTCGTTTTGCCTAATATAAATTGAGATAGGAAGTGTTATTTTCTAAAGTCAGCGGCAGGGAAGTCATGCATGGCATATGGTAAAAATCTCATGGTTTTTAATGAAAATTTTAACTTTTAGTTATTCTAGAGGAATTCTAAACTCTTTATTTATCTTTTATTCTATAACTAATAAAGTAAACTTACAGAAATTCAAATTTATAAGGATGCAGATCTCATTATGTTTTTTTTTCTGATCTCCTACTTGATTACATGTTTAAATATTCTTATTGAGATTTCAGGCACATATGAAAGAAATTTAAATCATAAGAGCATAAAATGTTATTAATTAAAACACCCATCACATTTTAGCTTTGTAAAATATTAAATTGTAAACATAGTGTGCTTTAAAAATGAATGTGAAAATATATTTAGTTAAGAAATGCCAAGAAGCTAATTTAAATACACAAATATTTAAATATTCACAGAAAAATAAATACACTTTTCATACATAGAGAATTGTAATTATTTCTTAATTTCAGTCCTTTAGATATATTCAACTCATTTGCATAATTTCCTTAAATTTTCTTTTATATATGATATAGCTAGAAAATTATGACCATTCTTGTTACATACTTTGAACTGAAATTGAATAAAAGATTTCATTATTAAAACGAAAATAGTTTTTAAATAAGAAACAAGATTACAATGTATATTATCTAGCGTTTTTAAAAATGTGTATGAATTAAGGCAGCACATCTGAATAAATTATTCGGGTCTTTTGAATTCAGAAATGTATATCTCGTTTTCGCAAAAAAAGATACTACAAACTCGTATTAACAATTGAAATCTCGGATTTTAAACCTCTCGGTTAGACGATTACAAATCTCATGCATAAAAATTTGATGGTTGATAGAATGGAGAGAGGATTTACAGAGGAATTGCTGTAAAAGGAAATTGAATTCCACTGTATTAAATTAGATATTTTCAGAAATGCATTTAGAACCTTGAAATATTAATGTTGATATTATTCCATGTCCTAATTCTTTAGTAAATTAAAGAGTTGTTAGATATTAGAAAGTTTTTGCGCTGGAAACAATGCAAAATGGAAAATAAATGTATCATTTTCTGTTATATATCCTTCAGAATTTTTTTAAAAAATCAAAACTTGAATCACATTTCCGTTCGTTACTTTATATTTTGTTCTATAATTATCTCACAAGAGGCTATATATATATAAATATCTTTTTTTTTTCGGACCTGAAATGCATACCTATTTAGGAACAATATTACTTTCTGTTTAAATCAGTTTTTTTATATGTATAAATTCTGTAGTATAACCTTTTTGATTTAAATAATGACAACTAAATAAGAGATTACTTATACAGAAGATGAAAATTTCCTTCGGAATCTAAAGCGGCCTCCAAACGCTGTTCTGAATTCTAAGCAGGAATTTTTTGATTTTTTTGGGGGGGAGATTTTTTTTTAATTTTTATTTATTATGTTGTACATTAAAGGATTAATCTTTATGATGGC
>JAPMOQ010011986.1:92114-112956 GCA_026543055.1 Argiope trifasciata
CTTTTTCATCTGGATAGAAAAAAAAATTATTTTCTGTAAGTATCATATCAGAATTGTTCGAAAAAAAAGGTTGCAAAAACTAAATTTGCAAAGGAAAAAAACTTACTTTTTGGCAATAATTCTCGAAAAATACTATTCAGAAATGTCCGCGAAATATTGATAACCGGGAAAAGAAATAGGCTTTGTAATTAAGATACATTGTTAATTTTAAATTTAATTTTCAGCCTTCTAATTTTTTGGATTTTGAATTATTGTGTTCAAGACCTTGCAGGGATTACTCTTACAAGAGATCCTGAGGCAATAAAACTTTGTCTCCCGTCTTTTCTTAGATTAGAAAAGACATTTTTTTATTGATTAATTTCATGATCATATCAGTATTTTAGAAAACGCATGCTGAAATAACAAATATTAAAATGAAAATAATCTTCAAACAAAGAGGTATCAATATGTCGCATATAAAAGCTTATTATTTGTAAGATGTACAAAAAGTCTGGTATCTCAACAAAATAATGAAATAATTACTTAACATTTAATGTAATTTAAATACTGAAATATTCTAAATATTCTTATATAAACCTTGCCTAAGGTATTGAATATAAATCAATCAGCCATTGTAAAATCAAAATGTCATTCTAATCTGCAGATAAATTTACAATAATAATAATAATAATAATGAAATTTGAAAAAGTTAATTTGAGAATGATGGTCTGGAATTAGGTTGTTTATTTATTTTAATTTCAATAAGTTTTGAGTACAACATACTTGTAAATTGAATGAAGTCACAAAATTAAATAGCTTTGAAAACACCACATACAAAAAAACTTAAAGGTTATAAAGTACTTGCCTACTTCGCCTTGTTAATAGTTCGATCCTATTCACGTAAAATTTCAAAAATAGTTTCCCTCAGACTTTCGAAAGTCAAAAATATAAATACATTATTAAATTTGTTGAAATCGGAATTTTTGATTATTTCTATACTTTATTTGTGCATGCGTTTTATACAAAAATAAAAGAACCGAAATCTGTCAATCATGTTCTTTTTTAAAAAATAAAGAGTACGATTACTTATTTATAGAATTAGAAATAAATATAAATTTGATGCAAAAATGACATAATAAATGCTGCCTAAAAACTTTTTTTTATGTGAGGGATCTGACTTTCGCCAGAAAACACTGACCCGCCATGACCCAAAGATTAATGGAAAGAGGAAAAAATTTATATTGAGAGAAAAAGTAAACATTAAAAAACTTTAATTTCTATTTGACAAAAAATCGAGTCATGAGCAGTAAAAAAATGTTAACAAAAATTAGACCTCTCACAGAAAATGTCCCTGCTTTCCATCCCAGCCTGAGATAGTTCCTTGTGAAAATCTTCACACTGGATTCATCGTGTCTTTCTTTTATACATTAAACTTATATTTATTTCTAATTTGCTTCAGTTCATTTGTTGTGGCAGCATTAGCCTTGTATCTTTTATTAGTTTGGTTCAGGAAATAGTTATTTATAACTAAATTTCATGATGATTGCTTTTTTATTGATAGTTTCTTATATATAAGATTCTTATTTTTAATGAATAACAATAATTTATTGTCTTTCATAATCCGTAATTCAATCCTTTTAAAGGTCATTCTATAACATTATTAAAAAAATACTAAACTAAAAGATCCTAAATAAAAAGTATTCTTTAATGACTCAATAATTAAATCAAAGGAATACATAAGAAAATTTAGCTAATTCAATATTTTTACGTTTCATCCGACGAGCTAAGCCATATTACTGACTCTCCGTCCTGACCGAAGGTAATCGGAAATATAGACTGAATGACCAGGCCATCACAATAACAACACTGGCTGGAACTGTGGTTGAGTCCTAAAGGCCATCACCGGGCATGTTATAGCCCTCCTCAAAGGAAGTACGTCCCATCATCGATTGGAGGAGTCAGATCCCCCACCATTAGTTTAACCACCGGGTTGGCGAGATAAAATCACCATGCAGGAAACATCTCATCCGTAATTACAAAGTGCCCTCCGGGGGTTACCCGACGAGCTAAAAAAACCCTTTTATGGTAAATATTTATTTAACATAAATATGTTGTTATTTCAATCACCTTGAAAATAAATTTTACATAACTATAAGCCACAGTGAGTAAGAAAAATAATATTTGAGTTATTCTTACCAACTACATTTTTTTAACATCCTGCCTTCCTAAATTTTTGAATTCTAACCATCCAAACAACAGATTAAAGAATCAAAAATATATCGAACATAAACTACTAAAAATTAAGGAAGACCTTATTAACAGAAACTATCCCATCAAATTTTGTAGAGGAATTATTAATTCCGTCATAATGTGATTTTGTAGGCACATTCATCTAAATGCGATTTCAGTATCAATAAAAGGAAATAATTCTTATTTCATCAACAGAGAAAAATGGCACTGCAGGTAATTGGCAGAAAATAAAAAGAATTGGAAATTATTTCCATTTAAAAACTATTTAGGAAGCAATTTTCATTTAACTATGTTTCAAAGATAAGCCAATAACTTTGCCAATATGTGTTATTCATCTAACTTTTACTTTACTTTCGCCATACATTTAGATAGGTAAAAGTATTCATTAACGTCTCTTATAGAAAACATAGAAATGGCATTAACTGTTTATTATTAGCTTACTGTCTTTATAAAATTGTACAAAATGCCCGCCAGTTATTCTGCATTTTGAGACAACAGTTATCCATTAAATCATAATAAATGTTTATTATAGCAAAACTGCAAGGACTATTTGTTCACTTTACATTTTCTTTTAAAAGAAAAGCTCTTGCAATGTCATTTTTACAAAAAATAAACAATAAGTTTACAAAACAACAATATTTTCTTTTTATTGGTCGAAAATTGAATTGTTTTTCTTTTTCTTTCTGAAATGGAAATTGCTGACTGAGAAGATTATGTGCATAAAATGCAGCTGTAATTCAACCTACAACTTTTGCACATAACATAGCTAAATTCAATGACCATAAAGTATATAAAACATTTCCTCGTTGTTTATTAATTAATCTTAAAATTTGAAACGTTTTTCAAAACCCTAACTAAAAGAAAAAGAATTCATTTGGTTTAATTAAGTAATTGTTTTAATTATTTTAGAATCAATGAAACTAAACTTCAAAAAACTCTCAATTAATTTCCGCATATATTATGAACATGCACATAAATAAAGTATGAAATAGATATGAAAGGAATCAAATTTCAAAATAAGAAAGGTTATTTTTTTTTTGTAACAGTAATTTTTTCAGGCCCCCGTATGAAATTAAAATGAATTTATGAGTTTCCTTTCCAATCTTCGAAATAAAAAAGGAGTAAACAAAAACTCAATTTGTTCAAGAAGTAATAAGAAGAAGAAAAAAAGAAAACCCTGCAATACATACCTTTGTTAAAATCGAATTCCTGCTTCTTTCGACTTATTTAGTATAAAAGGTTAGACAAAAAAATGAATGCAAATGTTTTTCGAAATCCTAAACATGCACGTATAACAAATGCTTAACATAGTATCAAAGTATATATTTATGCATATTATACAAGCCAAATTATCTTTAAAACTTTATTTCGCATGCAGCGTGCAATTCAGCAAAATAATCCGTTGTGAAATGTACCGAACACTGTCAACTTGATTAAAAAGTCCAAATTCCGAGTTGCCAGTGTTACTGCGAGCTGAAGCAGGAAACGAAAAGAAAACAGATGAAAGCTGTATGAATAAATTAAATAACATATTTGAATCACGTTGTGAAGCAGGTGGAATTAGGAGAGAATAACAAAAAACGTCACGTATTCTTTTGGATTTACTCTAGATAGTTAATAAATCATAATTTTTGCATAATACGTGGAAAAAAAGCAAGAATGGAAGATGAAATACAGATTTAAAGTCCAGCTTTTTACGTGTTTGCAAATAACATGTTTTTCACTGTTTCTTTTTTTTAAAACAACAAAGTGAAATGATGTCTCTACAAAATTCATAAATTAAATATGCTAATCCGTGCTGATTCAGCAGAATTTAACAAGAATATGAATTTTTATGATAACAATCAAATTTTAATTTAAAAAAATATATGCAATCGAACTAAAATATGAAGTGAAAAAATATAGCTGTTTATGTTCGATACTTGTTTTTAGGCCATTTTAAGAAGGAATGAAATTTTAGAATAATCAAAGTTAACAATGCAATTTTATACATTAACACAATAAAATATTTGTTATAAAAACGCATTAATATCAGGCATTTTTTGGAATCTTGCTACTTTCCAAGGTTATAGCATTTTCCTGATTATTTCTAGGAAAAATATGAACTAATTTCGTATTAATATTATCCTCTTATAAATAGTCCCTCAATTCCTTTTGTTTAAGGCATAAATACAAGATTAACTTTTCAAATCACAGATGAAAAATTTGTTAAAAAAAGGTACATAGTATAGAAATTATTTAAAGAAAAACTAAAATTTCATTTTTAAGCTTTATTGTTAATAAAAAATTATACGTCATTGACATATTTTTACATCTAAAAATCAATTTTTTCTTTATTAATTCAAAAAGATAGCTAATAAATCATTTATTTAATCAAATCTTATCTTTCTTAATGTTAAGAAGTCATATGAGAATCGAGGTGTACGATAGAATCGATAGAATTAATATAAAATAACTATTATGCTTTATTTAATTTTTTTATTCATTAAAAGTTAAAATGAATTGATTTTTTTATTTGATTACATTTAATAAAATACAAATCTTATAAAACTAATGAATCTAAATTTCTGCTGATATTATTGCCTTTGAAGCCCAATATTTCAATTGATGTTACAGAATAATTTCTCATAAATAATTAACGTCTAACAACAAAATATTAATGTTTTTGGCAACTGAGAGCACAAATAAGATATACTCATTTTTTTACCTAGAAATTAATCCTGGCCATAATTCCACCGAATTCCCTTTGTATGCATCTCGAAAAATAGAGAATCGAAAGAAAAAATTGAAATAAATTAACATATCAGAAAATGAAGATATTTTTTTCTAAAAATCAAGAACCCTTCCCAACTAATTATTTCATCATACGAAATAAAACTTTTTACTCATGCATGTATTAACTATTTATTTTTTATAATATTGTATCAGGCAAAAAAATTAATTTATTAAATTATGAATTGAATTTAGTTTAAGCTAACAGTAGATAAATATATCAAAACTGTTTCAAATAAGATTGTAACAAATTTCAAGCATTTATTTTTAACATTTAATTTCCCAAAAGTCAATATCCTGAATTATTGTTAATTGCTATTAATAAAGATGAAACTACCTCTGTGTGTGCGTTCGTTTTTCTCACCATACCCGTTTTAATTAATTAGGAATTAAACTTTTCCTAGCGTTAATTTCCAATATTATTCTGCTAATTTTAAATATTATTGCATAAAAATGCTCTGTACATAAATGTCTTTTTATAGAAATAAAAAACTCCAAATTAATGGGGATATTTTTTTATTTATAAAAATGTTTTAATTAATTATTACCATCGATTGAAATTAGCTATGAATTTCAAATTGTTTTTGGTGTTTCTTCAAATAATGAAAAACGCGATTTTTTTCTAATCGAAAGACTGAAAAGGACTCTATTTAATGTATTTATATAATTTACAAGACAAATTAAAAATGGTTAAGTCGCAATATCTTCAAATTTGAAAGGTAAATTAACCGTATATATTTTTAACAGCGTTCTGATGCCATGATCCTAGTCCTCCTGCAAAAGATCCATACATAGAATAAGTAAAAAGATTAAAATAAAAAAGCTCTTGTTTGACAGTTTTGTGAAATCATGTATATGAAGCTAATTAATTAATTAACAAAACTATTTAAGTGAAATTGAAAAACCACTATTTTCGGTGATTCTGTTAGTCAAAACAGACCATTAGTATTAGAATTTTTCGTAGGAAAATATAAATGACAGCTTAAATATATTTTAGAGTGTGTTGGACAAGAGTTATAATATTTCAAATATACCATTCATAAAAAACAAGGAAAGTAAAAGTTCTAAAATGTTAAAAGGGAGGAAATCCATATGTAAAATATTCAAGAAAGATAAAACCAACGAATAATCTTTTACACACAGACAACAGTTAGAAATTAATATAGAACATATTAACTTAATTAAAAGAATATAGGATACTGGAGTTAAATGATGTAATGCGTTATTATGTTACTCTAGCAATTATGTTACTCTAGCAATTAAGATAATTAACAAATCGAAGATCTTACTTAGGTCACATCATTATAGATTTAACATCCAAATAATCTGACAACCATACTTACTTCTTCGTAAAATTTTTGTATTGCTTGGGATAGCTTCCAAAATTATTACTGCATAAAATATTAAAAAAAGAATTGCTATTATATCGAATAAAATTGAAAGTGACTTCCAATTTTGATAATATTAATTGTTCTTGTAGTTTCATCCCTCAATCTGGACACTGTTTTTAAATATTGAATAATTTGAATATTTATCAACAATACATTTAAAGAAAAAGTGAAATATAGATCTTTGAAAGAGGATTAATATCATATTTATTACTATTTAATATTTACTTAAAAAAGCACGAAGTAAATTTACAGTAATGTAGGTAGGTATAGGGTAGGTACTCTTGACAGTAACGCTTTTATTGGTGTCACTATATCTAGATTTGAAAGTCCATTTATACAAAAAATAAAACAAGTATAAGGCTATTAAAATAGCAAGGCATCAATTTTTATTCCTAATTTGATACCTAAGAATATTTTGAGAAAATCAGAGACATCAGTCGATTCATTAAAAAATAATTGAAAATAAATACAACTAAAATCCCTTCATACCAGCTGGTCGCCAAGGGCGGCTATTAGGACATAAATGGAACTTCTGACGAATTTTCTAGTGTTTAGCAAATAGTCTGAAAGTTAAATCGCTCTTTCACAGCCGTTTATTGACCAAGGACAAGTCACTTGCTCTAATATTGGATTTTGGATAGCAGTCTGTTGCGGATAAATTAGTTTTTTAGCCATAAGACTGTCAACTGTAAAACTCAGACTTTCGAGATTCACTTTGATCTTGAGTGGATATTTATTCCTTGAATCAAAATCTGATCGTAAGGATATGATTTCCTAATGTTCTGTAAAGTGTACCAAATAGGTATAGGAAATGTAAAGCTTGAATTTACTTACTTAATTAAATAGGAATTCAAAGAAGATAAATTCGTTGTTTTTACTTTCATTGTGATGTTGCAATAAATAATATTAAATCATTTATTTAGCAAAACAATAAAAATTGAAATTAAGACATGTTAGAACTGTTAATAAACTTCTGGTCTTTTTTACCGATATTTTGATAATGCAGATGTATAAAATCAAAGAAAACATAACCACTTACTAGATAAAAAATAATAATGTACTAATCCTAGTTTAAATAAAATCCATTATGGCTGTGTAAGCATTCTTTGCATCTATTTTTAAACTATATAAGCCAAGAGAAAGGATAAAGTAACATTTTCAAAGTACAAAACTTAATTAAATATTAAAGAAATTAAGAAGAAACTTAACTGTTATAATTTTTAGATTACAATAACGCTAATTTTTAAATTTCTTTTTATTTGCATATGCCTTTTGGCAACAACTTCGTTGATTTAAAAGTAGTGACTTAATCATGTTTCAAATCAAGATTTAATCAATCTTGATTTAAACTTAAACTCAAATGATCTTTTTTATTTCAGTATTTATATACAAAATTTGCAATTTATATAGAAAATATCAATAACAGAAAAATAATTATCAGCAGTTTTTGAAACTCATGTACTTTATTGATATTCTAATTTCAATTACAAACCTTTTCAGACTATAAAACGATTTTTTATGTTATATTTCATACAAAAATAGTTTTTGCATTAAAAATATTAGGCATGAAAGGATTTAAAATCTGAAAAACGTTGGAAATCTTTGTAAAAAGTAACTTAGGAAAAAAAAATGCCAAAAAGCAAATCAACAAATCGTAAATTTTAATCTTTTTCAGTTGTATAACGTTCTTTCTTTTGGAGATGGCAATAGTATTCTTATCACAAGACATGATAATTCTTCCATGAATAGAGCAAAATATTTCTATCAGCTGTAAGAATATTTCGATATATTTTGAGCTGTTATTCAGACTAGCCAGGAATATCAAGAAAAAAAGGTGTTTTATCAAATTGAAGAATTTTTTAATCTTAACAATTACTTTTATTATTTTCTAAAAGATAAAAGAACTCAGGTAATTTCTCTTTTCAGAAAAAAAAATACATTCACCAAAGAAGAAAAATGGCATGTTTTAAGTAAGTTTACAGACTTCTAGGTATATCTAACTACACATTCTAAAATACTGATTCTCAACAGTTGTGCCGCGGCACTTTTGTGTGCCAATAGATTCTTAAAGTGTGCCGCCAAGTCTTAGAGATATATATATAGCAAAAATTAAAATTCTTTTTTTTTACGAGTAAATTTTGTTTAAATTAGAGAAAAGTTCACTGTAAAAGAATGTTGTTTTTGCAATAGTTAAAACGTTCATAATAACAACAGGCTCGTAATCCATTTATGATAACGAATACTTCTGCATTTGAATTAACTTTGAATGAAGAGATTGATTGAACTAATTTTGATTTCTAATAATCGAGATTTAATTTTAAAATATTCGGAAGAATCGATTAATTCACTTTGGATTAACATTAGATGCTTTTATGCAATGATAGTAAAAAAAGCTGTCAAAGTATTATTACAATTTTATACATCTTATTTGTGTGAATTCGGATTTTCAGCATGAAGCAAAACAAAAAGGAAAAATTAGATAGACATTTTTTAATGTGAAAGATGATATGAGAGTAGCATTGACATTTTTACGACCAAATATAAATGAAATCATCCGAAAATATCAAGCTCAAATTTCTCAATAAAAGCATTCTTATTATTACTTTGTAATTAATCCCTTTGTTAAACGTAATGTTGTTTTTGTAGTACATATTATATTATTTTATTTTACATTCAAAATTATTATCATAATTTATTTACACACTGTAGTATAGGTGGGTAAACAACTTTTAAACTTGTATTTTTCTTCATGTGCCGCCAATTTTGAAATCATTAAAATTGTGCCGTGGCAAAAAAAGGTGATAATCACTGTTCTAAAATTAAATTTAGGTATAAATGTTTAGCATACAACTCTTAATAAAGATTCGAATATCTTATTCCAAACAACTAGCATAATCACGCATAAAATTTGTTTACAGTTTAATTTTCGTTTTTGAGTAGTTTTTGGAATCCAAGCATAGTTTTTGAAAGCTCATTGTATACTATATTCTTTATGGATAAGCTAAGAAAAATGAAAAAACTCGAACATTTTGAATTTATTCTCTAAAATACAAATAACAAGTTGATGGAAAACATATAAAAACGGAGCTTATGAGCAAATTGTATCATATAAAATGTCACTCGAAAATCTTAAAAAATATATTTCATCGACACTTTTATTGTCATCCAAATTTTTGAAGAATTCATAATAATATTAACCAAAATACGTTATTTTGCATAATTTAATAATCATGTGCTTAAAAAAATTATACTCTTGAGCCTGTCAGAAATATTTTTATATGACAAAGAAAAAAAATAGCCATGACTTATCGAATTTATTAGTTTTATGGTGGTAACATGAAAAATCGAGTGTAAACGATGAAACATTTAATTAAAATGCCATATATTTTATCCTTTTTTTAGTTTAGAGCTTTAATAATAACTTTCCTGTTTATCTTCGCAATTACTGCTATTATTTCATGATGAAAAATTTATTTTCGTGTCATGAATGTTACTTTCATTTTTATTAAATTGTCGGATGTCTCCAGTAAGGAAAAATGAACACATTCGTTTCTGTCAAAATGCGTGCTCAGACTGTCTTTATCGGTATTTCTAGAAACAACTATTGATCTCCTCTAAGAATACTTTTTTTTCAAACAGAAGTCGATTACTAGAAGGAAAATGTTGGAAAAGGATAAATTTTGTCTCAGAAAATGTTTCAGAAAATCCATCATATCATATTTTACTTTATATACTATCGTCTTTTTTGTTTAAAGAAAAAAATTCTGAATAATCGTTTTCCGAAGAGCTTTTGAAATTGTAGATTTTACGAATATAGTTTTGTTTTTGTCATGATGTTATATACTTATCCAGGGATGATTTTGAAAGATTGAAAGTAAAATTCTATAAAAATGGTCGCTTTTCTTATTTTTGATTATAATGATATTTTAACATTTAATTTAAATCCAAATTGATTTCTGTAGTTTTATCTTAATTTTAGTCATTCTAAAATATTCCCTAATTTCCAGATCCGATTCTACGTTATTTACTTTATTGATTCAAGAGAAACTTTGTAGAAATGTTTTATCAGCGATTCCCACGGTGAAAATGAATGATAAATGTTGCTGACCTAAACAAATAATTTTATAAAAAGACCCCTGTGTTTCCTCTGCTTTGAGAGTCACATGCTCAGAAATCCCAATGAGAATATTAATCATATATCAGCACTGTAAACAATATTTTCCCAATCAAAATATGGTATAAAAAATGAAGGGGAATTTATTTCTTTCCTTTTCGTCACGCCTGCAAGTAAATATGCTTACCTGAGATAGAATAAAGCGAACTTATAAATGCTTCTAATGTACTTATTATTCTTCCGCTTCTAAAAATGTAAACCTTTACATACACACACAGAGAAGACAGGTAGATAGATTGACCATTATTAATATTGACCTTTATCAATAAAACCTCTTAATTTAACTTTATTTATTCATTCTTTCTTGCTTAAAAAATTGGGTATTATCTATCATACATATAAAATGAAACATTATGTATTTATATATTGACAGTAATTTAATGTATGTTCATTGTGTGATCTTTGGTACTCCAAATTCTATGAATTAGTGATTCTAAAAGGGGTATTAAAATGAAAACGTACGAAACGACACTATGGATATAAATGAAGACTTAATTCAAAGTATACACTATTGACTTGAGCTCAAGGATCCCAGTAAATAACGAGCTGTAAGATTTCTTGCTTCCAGAATTCCTGGGGCCGTGAAGACACCCAGTCCTCCACAGCGACCTTGAGTTCGCCGTCTGAATGGAAACATTTTCCTTTCAGATGTTTAAATCGTGGATCTAACACATGAAAATCGCAGGACAATATGTTTGGACTGTAGGGAGGATGGTCGATTTGCTCACACTTGAAATTCACCAGTTCCACATGTATGATTCTGGATATACATGGATGCGTGTTATGATGGAGCAGAAGCATGCCCTCTGTGAGTAGCTCTGGTCTTTTGCTCTTGATGGACCTGCGTATTCTTCGGAATGTCTCAGAGTAAACAGAGTTAGTGTAAACGCCATCCTGTCTTCACATACACGGTCACGTGAGTTAGCTGGTTCTCTTTAAAAGCGCATCTGATTTCTTCTGCCCCGAGGTGGCATGGTGATCTCACCTTCGAAACCGAGTGGGGAGTCAAGTTTAGGACTCGATTCCACCGAAGAGCCGTCGTGTAAGGCGGTCTGTTGCAAATTAAATCCATCAGGCCAAACGTCTTCCCACTGGTGTGGCGTGTTGTGGAGAGGGGGTGCTAGCTCAGGTGTCGTCTACGTCATCTTATTGATGTACAAAATCGCAAGTTTCATCCCAAAATAGCCCTTGTGTTTCTATAAAATGGGATGTAAATGTAACCAAACTAAACTCCTCGACAGAAACGGACGACCGTGTATGTATCGACCTACACTGGATACCACATTACGTTCTCTCAAAGAGGTAGAGACAAATAATATGTTAACGGTTACGTTGTTCCAGCATTTCGTATTTTTCATTTGAAAACCCGTCTGTATTTTTTTAGTTTACAATTTATCCTTGTGCACAAGATGGTTATTTAGCACGAATATAATTTCAAGTGATATGACTTGAAACAGTTTGTTTAAAATTATGATTAGTATTCAAAGAAAATGGTAGAGATTTTATTCGTGATAATATCTAAAACTATTATTATAAAAAAGTGCGTTTTACTTCTTTTTAAAATTGAAAATTTGTATTTCTAATATTATTAACATATTTGCAATAAATATTAGTTGAAACATTGAAAATGAATTCAACCTCAATCCAGTAATGAAATATATAGCTGAAAATTATACAAACTTTAAAATTTGCCCAAAATGTGAAAGAATATTATTTAAAAAGATAAATTGATAGTTAAAAAGATTTTAAAACAGTATAAAATGCAGGTATGTGCAAAAATATTTTTTGGTGTTATCCCTGAAAAAAGCTAAAATATCTCTGACCCCACTAGCTGCGTAATTTGTTAAAATCATTATTTAGGTGCAATGTATGCAAATCAGTTCAAATCTTTTTCAAAAAAAGTGAACTAATATGCTACTTGATAATAATACAATATAATAAAAATCTGAGATCGTAAAAATAAAGCACTCTACACTGAGCAAAACGCATTATGCAACAGAAAAGGAACTGATTGCCAGCACGCAGGAATTGTGGGATAGGCAGCTGAAGGTTTATTTATTAATTAATTAAAATTTTAATGAAAAATTTAAAAATTCCTTCCAAAGAGAATTTTTTAATGTCCGAAATGCATTTGTATCGACTCTGATAACTCTGCATCAAACAGTATTAATTGTAGAGCACCAACATAAGCTTTCTCCTACGGTATTAATAGAAATGTATAGCAAACTTGCATTATTTTATTTATCCTTTTGTTTTAAATGAAATGCAAATATATTCATAAAAGAATAATTTTCAGCAAGAAAGAAATTTAAATTTAAATTTTTATAACAAAAATGTAGTGAATAATTAGATAGAAAATGTAATGAATAATTGATACAAATGAAACCTTTTATTCTGTATGAAAATAAAATCGATTTAAGATTAGTAAATTATTGTATTTAAAAACTATTTTGAAGATTGACTTCGTAAAGAATTAAAACCCAAGCGGTTGCATTTCATTATCATTTATTTCAATTAAAATGCATTTATTTGAACCGTCTGTAATTAAAACAGAATTTCCTGTAATTAATCGAAGAATTTTTTTTAAGTTTCTACTTGTTATGAATTCAAAAATATGCGCTTTCGTCGTTTAGTTAAGTATCGATTCTCATTTTCTTTAAACAAGTTTTTTTTTTTCAGTTTGAATACTTAGCGACAGCTAAATCCAATAATTTTTATTTAAATTTAGAAATTTTTTTTTCTTGATTTTAGATAAAAGGATTAAATTTTAACTTTACTTGGCTAGAATAATGACTGGTTAAAATGGACACACTTTCCATTATGCGTTATTTATTTAAGAGGCATTAAAACATTATTTTAAGTTCAATTACGATCAATTTTCAGAAAATTCTTGATATTTATTGTTATTCTGACATTTTAATGATGATACAAGATTTCAATGAAATGATATATCATTTAAAGTACGTACAACTAGTTGATACATTCGATGTTATTTCGATTTAAAGTACTTTAATATAATTTAGAAACTACTTGTGCAAGATAGGGTGGTTCAGAAAATTCTTTCTGAATTATCAATTTAATAAATATAGAAATAACAATTGTACAATATTTAAAAACTGGTGATAGCTAACTTTATCTCTAATTTATTTATATTTGTTATAAAAGCATTTCAAATTTTGAGCACAACTTCAAATTTTTATATTATATGAAATTATTTAAAATTTTGGAAGCAGATTGCAGGTTCGAAGACACTGCATAAGACTTTTCTTTTAAAGTTTGCTTTATTCCATTAACGAAGACAGGTATGCGTATTTACAACCAGCGCAGCCAAGCAGAAATGACGGGAAAAGGAAGAAATTAATGTTCACTCATTTATATAACATATCTTGATATGGAAAATATTATTTATACTGCCGATATATTATTAAGATTCTCACAGAGCTTTCTGACACACGTTGATCACATGATAAGAGAAACACAGGGACCTTTTTTTAAAATTATTTGTTAAGTCAGCAATTTTTATCGCTCACTCTCACCGTGAGAATCTCTGACTAAAGAACTTTACAAAGTATTTCTTTAATTAATTAAGTAGAGAAATAGAATCGAATCAGGAAATACTCGAATCACTCCATCTTACTTTATCCTATCCTTCGGGTTCGTTTGCCTGTATAGTGGGGTATATGATGTATGAGATGAACAACACAATGAACAGTCCTGCAGTGGAAGACACAACGCAGACGACATTAAATTTACTGGACGAAGGCAGGACGACAACTATTTACAGCACAACAACTACAAGACAGCACACAGCAGCACTCTACAGCCGACAGTAGTCCATACCTAGCAATTCAGTAGTGACAACGTCCACAGCACACAAAGCGGCCAGACTGGATTCAGCAGGAGAGGGAATCTTTATGAGATTCAATCTAAGTTCTCGTAGGTCTTTTCAAACGGCTGAACAACTTTTCCTTTGTCTCTTCTTGCTTTCGCTGCCGACTCACTACCTCACACAACGGGACTATTCAGTTCAGGATTGCTCCGTTACGACTCAACGGGCTACAACAAAACACACAACGATAATATTGGGTTGTTCGGAAAGTCATTTCGTATTTTTTTGTCAAAATGAAAAGAAATTTTCGTTTAATGAATAAATTATTTATTAAATTATAAAATTGCCATTCTGGTCTAATACCTTTTGCCATATTTTTGGTAGTAACATGATTACACGCTCATAAAAGTTTTGGTCTTTGCTGTAAAAAAAAAACTGATCGAGGTGGTTTTTGGCCTCCTCATTTGAAGGAAAAATTTTGCAAATCAGTTCTGGTACTGATGTACTGTTAACGCATCTTCTCCACACATATTGGCTAATTTATTTCTGGCTTGAACAGCATTTTTACCTTTTATAGCAAAAAAGAAAAAAATGACGAAAATGCTGTTTATTGCTCTCCATATTTAAAAGGGCACCATCCAAAAACTACTGCGAAGAATCAGCTGCACTTTTTCACACTCAAGCCTTTCTATATCAGCTCTTAAAACATAAAATGATTTTGCGGTTTAAGTATGAAATTGGGTGCGAAAAATGCAATTAAATCCTTTGTCAGGAAAAAACGAAATTACTTTCCGAACAACCTAATAGAATACGGCACACACATCAACGCAGCACTCCAGCGATACATCGGTATTCTCTAGGCTACTCCTCCGTTCAAGACTCCTATTCAAGGCCTCGCAATTCAGGTCTTCTAGATTTGTATTATTTTCTCTACCAGACCACTCTAGCTTCAGACTGCTGGCATTATATAGCACAGGGAGGCGGTGCTAAAATTTCTGGATCAATCAGGAGCATTTTGGATGTATCCCGGTTCCTACTGGACGAATAAGGAAAATTCTTGATATCTCGGGTATTATCCATTTTGTCGCCAAAGGTCGCCAATTTTGCCGACAAGATCTGGGATTTCTGATGTGACACCCGGACATCTTTCAATACAGATGACTGTAAATCAGTATTCCTTACAATGACATTAATGAAGCGGAGAAGCAAAATTACAGGTTCGTAACAATATTACACACACACACACACACACACTTAAAATAAGACTATGTCTGTCTGTGCGTAATGACGTTCTACAGGCTAGGCCATTTTTCCTACAGCTACCAAATTTGGCATATGTATTACCTTGCATATGCCAAATACAGGGAATGTGCAACTTGGAGAGATTTTTTTTTCGAATTGTTAGTTAGAATTTAAATTAATTAAAAATTAAGCGAAATTTCGTGTTTTTCTGCTATAACTTCCGATAATATTACAGCATAAAATTGATTTCTACGTCATATTGAGGATCAAAAAATTATCTTTTTAATGATGCTATTATTTTAATCCATAAATTAAACTTTAATTTTTAAAGTAATAGTTTATTATATTTTTCAACAACATATCTCAGACACATGAAAATAAAATGTAATCCCCACGAGCACGTCAATGGAAAAATATTAGCTTTTATCAACGTGTTGCCCTCATATTGGCAGAAGTTCAAATTTAAAAAAAAATTACTGCTGCAAATAAGATACATAAAATTGTAATTTTTGGTACGTCTCTGTATGAAGTGTAGAATCAAATATGATATTTTCTATAAATGGAGGAGTTAAATTAATGGTAAAGTTTTTTGGGATCTTTTACAATACTTATATTATTAATTCAATAAAACAGTTTAATTTAAGAAAAACATTGTTTAATATATATATATATATTATATATATAGTATAATCACTCTAATCAGTGCCTATGAATTAATTTGGGGCATAAATTTTCTAAAGAAATGATATGAATGAATTAAATAATTAGATTATATATAACGTGAGGCAATAAATGCTCTGATGAATAAGAAGTTTAAATTTATACATAGGACCCATGCCCTTTGAATAAATGTTAACAAAATATTCTTTAGACACTAAATTTTAAATAAAAAATCCTGAACTCTAATCAACTATGTCAGTCACTAAAATTGACTTAGTTATAAAATTTAAATATCACTATCCAATAAAAATAGGCGATTTCAGACCCCTTCATCGACCGTCTGAAAGAAAATGTGCCAATATCACAGACAGAAGGGTTTCTGGACAGTGATTGGCAAATGATTGATTATAATAATATACATTGAAGTGACAAAAGTCATGGGATAGCAATATGCAAATATACAGATGGCAGTAGTATCACAGCGAAAAAGTATAAATGCGCAGTTCGTTTTCCAGAGCTTTCATTTGTGTTCAAGTTATTCATGTGAACAGGTTTTTCGTGATTTATGGCGGCACGACGAGAATTAACAGACTTTGAACGTGGAATGTTAGTTGGAGCTAGACGCATGGGTCATTCCATTGCGGATATCGTTAGTGAATTCAACATTCCGAGATCCACAGTATCAAGAGTGTGCCGAGAGTATGAAATTTCAGGCATCACATCCCATCATGGACAGCGCAGTGGGCGACCACCTGCACTTAACGACCGAGACCGCCGACATCTGTGTAGAATAGTCAATGTTAATAGACATGCAACACTTCGTCAAATAACTGCAGGAATCAATTATGTAAAATATTTAATTCAAAACTTTATTCATATTTATACTGGCAAACCAGTTGGTCGCCAAAAGCTACTAGTATATATATAAGAATAAACCGATAAAAACATTCATTTTTTCCTATGCCACTATACCACGGATAATTTGCAAACAAGCATGAAATAAAATGAAGAAAAAAATTAAAGGCGATTTAAGTTTCTCATTAAGACGTGAAATGGAAAAGTTTACTTTAAAAATTGACTGATCGACTTCTTCGAAAATTGAGAAACCGCCTGCTTTGAAATTGACTGATTTTTATTATTTGTACAATTTTTAAATGGTCTTGAACTGTTTATTACAGTATAAGTTTTCAAATACTCAAATCCTTAAAAGAATCAATACATTTGTTTATTCAAAATCAATTGCAAGTGTCGGGTTTAATAATGTCACAAGGATATAAATTATATTTATATTCTTTATTTATGATAATACTGAAAATTTAAACTCCGAAGCTAGAATATTATTTTTGAGTTAAGAAAGAACATTAATGAAGAGAAAGAAAATTCTGATTTAAAATGTTCCATAACATTTGTAATAACGGCACAAAAATTCAAAATTCATCGTCAGCATTTAAGTTTAAAAGCAAAAATTGTTTTCTTCAAAAACTTTACTGATTTTTCAGTGTATATTTAAAATTGCTACATTTTTTCAGAATAAAAATAGTATGTTTCTGACACTTCCTTTGTTATGTATGCTTTATTTTATATCTAGAAATTCCTAATTACTGATATTTATGAATTTATCACAATTCTTTTCTTTTTGCTATTATTTTGATGCTGTAAATATTTCGTATAAAAATGCATTAAAAATCTTACAAACAGCAAATCAGATATGTTTCCTTTTAAAAATTCATACTAACACTTAAAATTCCACTGTATAGTTTTCTTTACTATCAGATTGAAAGACCGATGATTTAAAAGAATTTCGTCATATTAATTGAAACAAGAGTATATGGAAATTTTGAAATGTTTACAAATGTGACTTAATTTAAAAATCAAATCTCAATATCTGTAATGACAAATTTAGACTTGAAAAAATATAATTTAGCTCATATTACACAGTTGCGATTTAAATTATTTTAAATTGCTTAGTTAAGAACGACGACACTCAGTTCAAACCCACATGCTTGCCTACCACTTCTGTTTACTAACAGTTTTCCTTTTATTCTATTTGGTATGACTCTGTAAAAATTACACGAGACTGTTAGTGCAAGAAAGTAGTTAAAAATTTAATCAAACCAGCAAAGCAATTTCCAAAGCAATAAACAGAAGTTAAGTTCTTAATATATCTCTAGCGATTTACCATACACTTATTTTATCTTTTAAACATTTATTTCAGTCACACAGAGTTAAATATTTCAAACCGCATAGGCATAAGCAGCACATACACTTTACACACTTCCACTGAATTTCGGAACTTAACTAATTCCAAAAATATTATTTAAAAAAAATCATCACGAAACAGCACTTTATAGCCATTAACCAGGACTCCACATTTTAATATACGAAACCCACATATTTATTTTATTTTAGTAAAAAGAATATAATTGCTCGAGCTTTCGCTTCAAGAGCTTAAAGTACATTTAAACGAGCATTTGTTAAACGTTCTCTCAACAGAAACGAGTTTCTGCTGGTAATCAATTACCAACTGATTACCAGCTTTCCTGCATTCAGTGATATGGCAGACTTTTAGGAATAATTTTTTATGATAATTATTATAGTTCATTGCACTCGTGCTGCAATAAAATAAATTTGTAAAATATGGTTTATGAACCGCAATCATTGGCGATATTTTTATTCCTTATGGGACCTTATGATTGAAATGGAAAATGACGTAAGAATATATTTGAAATGTAAATGTTTTTATCGTTAGGAGCACGAATTAGAAAAATATGCTTTAAGGAATTAGTTCGTGAGGTTTATCAATGAAAGTGAATACTTGAGTAAGAAAAGTCATTAATTCCAATAACATTCACTTGGGAAATAAATAAAATTAAACTCCCTTTTCATTTAAATATTGATTTGAGTGTCTATGTCATTTCCTTTAACCTAAGGTCCGGCATTAGAAACCGCGTAGAACTAAAACTGGGGTAATTTTTGAAAGGGTATAAGCAATTTTGAATTAGCCACAAAAGATTTTAACTTATGAAATAAACGGGGCTTTGCCTATGGAGAAACGTGCTTTCCTTCACTAACGCAAAGATTGTTTGATGGCTGATAATTAGATTAAGATCACTCTTGAATTGATTGAAGAAGTATCTAGGCAGTTTTTTGGGATATTAGGCTGATTATTCCACAATTATTTAAAGAAGTTGTTACATTTGATATGGGGCTAAGATAAATCAATAGAGAAGAAATATTCTAAAAATAAAATAAATGTATAAAAAATACTGCCAAGAAGATTTTTAAAAAATTACACTGTTGGTTTAAACAAAAATTAGATTTACCAGACAAAGCCAATGACAACAGCACAAAACTCAAAACGTACCCATTTCTGATGGACACTGCTTTTATATACACATACAGTCCACATTGGCAACCAGCCGTTTAGGCAGTATCAATGCTCACTAACATGTTCACTTAATAATTTATGTGACTTGTAACAAATAAAAAACATTGAAAGTAACCTAAAAAATGATGTAATTAAAACTATAAGCATATAGGAAAAATGTATAAATTACATAAATACAGTTTAACTAATCTTAAAACACACAACTAACTTAAAAATAATTTATTTTCTGTGCGTGCTTGAAAAAAAACGAATTAATCAAAATCAAGTCCTTATCAGTTATATCAAGTCTATTTTATTAATCTATCGAAATTGAGAAATCTACAACAGTATAATACGCATAATGTTTAAACTTTTAATTTAAATGAAAACACAGTTAAATGAAACTAGTTAGCGGAACGCAAATGCGTGACTCTTCTACGCCAGTTGGGGTAACGCAATGTAGATTAGAATTTTTTTTATTTCCTTTATTCTGCTTTATTTTAATTTAAAAGTACTTCAGATTGAATCCGAAAGATCGATTAATTAACAAAGTTTAGTCTTAAATGCATTAAACACTAAGAAAATAAGCAGAATCGTTTGAAATAATCGGTCGAAAATATGTTAAGGAAAAACATCGTTAACGTGAGAAAAAAAAGTACTTAAAAAAGTGATGTACTTAAAACTATAAGCATATATATATAAATGAAATATATATGACTAACATAAAAACAATTTAATTACAAAAACACTCAACTAAACTAAAAACAATTTTTTCATAACGTGTGCCTGGAATAAAACAAAACAGTGGATCAATTAATCAAAATCAAGTCCTTATCCATTGAAACTATAGTTGTCAACAACCAGATTACACTGCGAGTGAGTGAATTTTCAACGCCACTTCTGTTTTATTTTAATTCAAATGTACTTTAGTATGAATTCGAAAGATCAAATACTTATCAATTTTTAATTTTAAATGCATCTGACACTAAGAAAATAAATTGAATCGCTTGAAATAATCAGTCGAAAACATATTAATCCAAACTTCACTACTGTGGGAAGAAAAAAACTGAAGTTTTACTCATATGGCGGTGGAGAAATAAAAATATTTTTTCTTGGAAAGTTTTTTTTTAATTAATAAAAAAGTAACCACTCAATTAACCGGGATAAATAGTAGTATA
>JAPMOQ010011986.1:112966-154038 GCA_026543055.1 Argiope trifasciata
TTAATAAAAAAGTAACCACTCAATTAACCGGGATAAATAGTAGTATATCCCCTATTCCAAGGCTATAATCTATCTCTGTAGCAAATTTCATCCAACTCCATTCACCCAACATTTCACATTGATAATAGTAGTATCGATTTTTTTTAAGTCATTGAAAGCAGAAATTTAATTAGTAGGTAAAAACGTAAATGATTAAAAAAAAGATTATATTTAAAATCCTCAACATGATATAGAAATCAATTTTGCGCTGTAATATTTTTTGAAATTATCGCGAAAAAACGTCGAAATTTTGCTTAAATGTTAATTGATTACACATTGAATTAAGAATTAAAAAAATAGCAACAAGGTGCACATTCCTAAGTACACCAATGCTATGTTTGGTAGCTGTATTATAAGTATAGATAAAACAATCCAATTTGAATATTTATGAAAAATCGAGAACATTCCAGATTTTAGATAAATAGTTGATAATATTTTAAACAAAAGAATTCCAATCTTTAAATGAAATACCTCAGCTCGCATTCGAACCATGGACCAACCAATCAGAAATGAGATGCCATCGGCCGATTGGGCCAATACATTATTTGTGCTGCATTATAATTACACAACTTGACGAATCTGTGCATTAGTGATTACGCAATACTGCATTCCTACAGACCAACTTAATATTATAGTATTTCATCATTTGCTTATTTATAGAATTAACTTTTAAAGCAAAACCCCTAAATTGTTCAAGGAATTAATAAATTTATATTCACTACTTTCTTGAACTTTTTAACACTAAATTTAAAAAAGTACAAATGAATTTACGATCGCAAATTTCAAATTATCACTTGAGGACATTATTTTTTAGTTCTTATTTGTCTTAATTTAAGCCATTAACCTGCTTAAACTTGTTTAAAACAATCACCAGACTTTTCAATCGCTCTCTTTCTTTCTCTGTCAACACACACATTATATATATATATATATATATATATACGGTTTACAAATGAGAAAACAATTATTGTTAAACAGTATAACGTATTAATTTATGTAGAGTTTTTCTGAAAACAATATTTTTGCAAACATAGATTGCTGTTTTCCAATTTTTGAGATCTTAAAACTGTTTCAGAATGGATTCATATTAGAACAGCAATCAAATCATTCAATTCTTCCCATTTAAGAAGGAATGAAGTGTTTTTTTCCCGATTGAGGAAAAGAGAAAGTACTTTTATCAAAACTGTTACTAAACGCGAGTGAAGTTTTCATAATGTATTATAAAAATTAAATTATTTAATTTTTCTGAAAAAAATTGCATTCCATAAAAATAACAATCATGGCGTCATAGTTTTAAGTGAACTTTTTGAAAAGGCATCTGCTTTCAAAGACGCATATGTAATAATAAAGCAATATTCGTAAAAGCAGATCAACCTTTTAAAAATGTATCTGCGCTCAAAGAAGCAAACATAATTATAATGCAATATTGGTAAAAGAAGGTAAAAAAGATATGCGATTAAAAGATGTTGATAGATATTGACATTTATACTCTATTCATTTCCAACGCGATTTTCAGCTTCAATTATTTGCTGCCTTCAATTATTCAAAACCTTCAAAGGAAAACAAGGTCATGTTCTCATATGATTACAAAATTACAAATAATGCACAAATTTTATATTTTATCATAAATAAAAGATGCTTCACATTTTTATTCACTTTTCTTAAGTTTATCATTTCAAATCAGTCTAATGTATCTTCAAAGGTTAAAGGTTCTGTCTTTGAATGCTTTCTTTCTCGATACCAGCGAAGGTTATTTTATTTTATTTATCCATTTATGATCTTCACGCTCAAGAGATTTCAGATTTCTGTACTCGATCAACAATACACACATTGCTTAGAAGAAACTTTCTCTCAAAAAAACAATTCTTTTGAAAACGCCCGTCGCTTTTAACGCTGTCTCTTATTTCCACTTAAAGAATCCATTGATTCTCCCATTCAAAGAATGAAAAAAATTCTTTGTTTTTCAATTTACGTCTATTTTTCTCAAGGCACTTCTCCGATACTTTTTGTATATCCCTTAAACTTGGATTCTATTTTTGATGAACTAAAACGAACAATACCGTCAAAGACATCTCTAAATTTTGAAATAGCGAAAAAATCAAATATTTTCTAAATTAAATGCTGGACAAAAAACTTGATTAAAAAATGTTATCAGTTACTGAAATATTTTTTTTGCTTTTACTTTAATTGACACCTGGAAACATGATGTTATTCTTGTTTGAGGTTTTTCAAGCCTCAAAATATGCTTTTGAAAACAATATTTTAGTATCGAAAACAATTATATAAGATGTCCACTTTACTTATCTGCTGGCGTCCTAGCATAGGAGCAATACGTCTTCCCCTTGATCTGGGTGTGCCAGTTCGGGCATGGCTATTCTTCTGTGTTCTATCTGTCAGTTGTATGAATGCCACCCCACCCCTTTGAAAAAGGGTTGTGCAAGCGAATGAGAAGCATGAATTAGTCAAGTCGTATACTTTTGGTCCTAGTTGGTGTTACTGAAGAAACAAGAGAGGCTCATTTCGGCTTAAATCGCTGACAGATTTCTGTCAGCCGGCGTATAAAGTACGATAAGTAAAAATTCTAATTATCTAAAAGATATGCTAATTCTTTAAATTGAGAAAATACTGTAAAAATAGATTATATTTTTTCATATTTAAGTTAGTAAAACTAATTATTTTTAAATTCCAAAGCCTAAAAATTTGCAGTTCCTGAATGCAATAAATCATATTTAATTAAATATGTTTAGCCTTATAGGTGTTTTCAAATGAAAAGTACAAAACGACACCGTAAGTATAAATAGAAACTTTTTCAAAGTGTGAGCACAACGGCCCTCTTGATTAACAAGCCAAAGAGTTCCGTCCTCCAGAGATTCCTGTGGCAGTGACGCTATCCAGTCCTTCACAGTGTCCTTGAATTCTCTGTCCCAGTTGAAGCGCATCCGTTTCGGCTTTTTTTTTCAGAGACCAAACACAAGAAAATCGCTAGTTGACATGTCCGGGCTGTAGGGTGGATGATCGAGCTTCTCCCATTTGAGCTTCGCCAGTTCCGCGTGTGTGGCCCTGAAAACATCTGGACTCGCGTTATCACTGAGCTGAACCCCTCTCTCCTTGAGTAACCTTGGTCTTTTGTTCTTGATGGACCTGCGTAATCTTCGTAGTTAAAGGTTCTTCTGAGCTCGAGGAATTCCTCAAATACTTTCCAATTGCACTGTGCTCTTTATAAGAACCTCTGCTGTCACCTGCTCATTCTCCGATCTAAGCCAAAGACTCCAATAGTTTCCCTAGATGTCTTAGCATGTTTTCCCACAGAGGCAAATATATTTACGCTTACGTTGTTATGACATTTGGAACCTTTTCCTTTAAATACCCCTTGCATAATAAAAGAAATAAAACTTTATGTTATGGTTTTTTTAGAAGATAAAGTGACATATTTCTTGGTCTATAATGTGCTGATTCTTATCGATCAAGTAAAAGAGTAGAATTTCAAGCAATTCTTTTACTTACAGCCATATATTTACAAAAGAAAAACTTGTTCTGATAGAGGTTAAAATATTTTATGTTTACACCATTTATAAGTTGATGTTATTCACACAGCAATCGAAAGGTGATGGTTAAGAGTGAAAAGGGGTTTCCATCAATTCGGAGAATTAACACTACAAAAAACTAACAGATATTAGTCAGAACGGCTACTTCACGGTGGAGCGTAAAACAGCCGTCCGCAATCCAAAAAGTCCCTTTATCTTTTTCAAAGAAAACCTCGTATTTTGTCGTTGTCTAAACTTCGCTACACTGGTCTACGTGAGCTCTCTACCCCCCAATAATTGTTCAGCAAATTGCCCTCATTTGTGACTCCAGTCTGTCGTAGGAATTGACCATCAGTGATGCATCCTCACAACTGACTGTTCTGGAACATGTATTAATGATAGTCCCTACACAATGGGAAACATTTGGCATTCAGATAGTTTGACACTCCTTTCCCCTAAAGGTGCGATAAGTTTCTCTCAAACAATGAGCCCCAGGCTTGGTCTCTCAGCCGTCATCACCAATGACCTGGTCGGACGACTCTCGACTATAAGATTCCTTGTCTGGAATTCTGGAATATCTAATAATGGAGGGTTTTAACAGGTGATGGCACAGTTGGCTGGAAATGCTGGAACAGAGGAACGTTGCTAGTCTTTCTGCGCTTTATATCAAATCGCAACAAATTTTCGAGAGTTCGGATTTGAATTTCATCAAAGATTTCTTCATTTAAAGTATACTGTATTCTCACCATACTAATATATCAGAAAATTATCTAATTTACAATTCTGTAACTGTTCCGAAACAATTAAATACTTAATCCATTCCTAATTGGCACATCATGATCGAGCCTAAACTACACAAGTAGATTAAATATCAATTATTTCTAGCACATTATCTATAGAGAATTATCAATATGAAATTCAGTTCCTACGTCCAAAACTTCCTAGAAATTTCAACACCACAAATGTCAGGAGATTATTTATTCCACACCTATTTAAAGCGAGCAGAACCAGTTGCGCCCAATTGTTTGGGAATTTGGTATTTCAATCATAAATTTGAATGCCGGGGGTATACATAAACCATGACAGTCAAGAGTGATGTAAACGACTTTAATATACTCACTGACTGTCGGAAATTGCTCGAATAAACATTTCAATCGCCATGCATAATCGCCGTTGATGAAGTTAGCACTGAGTAGCAGATCTTCTGATTCGCCAAATGCGCCAAACATGGAAATCATCTGGTTCAAAGCATCGAGCATATAATATGAAGGAACCGTGTGAGTGTTGCAAAATATATTTGATGAAGATAATGCAAACGATTATCGAAAACTGGATACACTGGGGATTGAAATACAGGAAGAACGTATCATGTTCGAGGGATGGTAAGTTAATAATTTTCCTCCGAATGAGCTGAATTTCAAATGCAATCTTAAATCTTTCGAAATAATCAAATTTTAAAGATATACCGATGCCTATAAATATTTTGAATGCTGATCTATGATGCAGACCAACTTAATCAAATCAGCATGGAATGTTCTTTTATCTAATGGCTTTTGGTCAAAATATTTAATGGTACTTTTAACAGCATAAAAAATAATTTGTAATACTATTTTAATGTCATATAATACATGACATTGATTACGTGTACTTTAAATGAAAATAAAATCTTTTTCAACAAAACAGTGAATGAAATCTGTTGTGTGTGTGTGTGTCAGTATGGAATATTTAATAGTTAAAAATATTTTCATTTGGATTCATTCATTTCATTCACACAGTAAGTTGTATCTCATACTAACAGTAGATAGTTTCATATCTTGAATATTGTAAAATAATTATTATAATGTAATTCTTTCACGTAAAATAAAAAGATATACGAATTTTTATTTAAATCTAGGCATACTATTTTTGTCCTAATGATAAATCATTAATAATTTTCAGCGAAATGTTTCAATTTTGAGATCACCCACGCATTTTGTATGATAAATTAGGAAAATAGGTTACATTACCACATAAAGTAAGATGCAAAGAGATTGTAGTAGATGTTGAAGAGTTACTTTCATCATTCAGATATCACATCATATTACTTGAAGCATAACAGAATTTTACATGCCCAGTAAGCAGAATAAGTAAAGTGGCATTAAATACTATCACTATTTAAAAATATTTGCCAACGAATCCTTGAATATCAAGTTATGTTTATGAAATTTAATTAAAATCAATTGGAACAGATGGTTTAGCGGATTGCCTAAGATGTTTAGTTAATGCATTTAAAATAATTAAAAAATCAAAGTCCAGGCAACAGCCTCTATCACAGAGCCGATTTTGACAATTTTTATTTCATATGAAACCTATCGATTTATTTCACCAAAGGTTATTTTTTTCCCTCTCGATTTGCGAGAGAAATCTCAAAAGCTCTACATTACTAAACAATCCAAGGGGTGGGGGTGGGAGTAAGAGAATGATTACTAAACCCTCAGCTACTGTGACGTCAGTTTTTATTTCGTGTGAAAACTGATGTTTCTTACATATATAACAAATGGGTTTAAACTATACATATTTATTTTCCTAGGATATGTAGAAAATACTACATAACTGCGCATTCTCTCTAGAAAAAAAAGATTCTGGAGTTTGTACATATTTTACGAATGTTTCATTTCAACTACGTTTAAATACGTCATCAATGGTCATCTTCTATCTTACATCTTCCATTTTAGAGCAATAATGATAAACTCTGATATGGCGATAAAATGTTTGCAGTTCAGCAATTTGATCCCTTCCATCAATTAATTTTACTTTTAAATACATAATAAACAAATCATTTAAAAGTAAAAATCTCATTGTTAATTGTGAGTAAAATTCCAAATAAAAATTTGTTTGGTATATATGTAGTTCCTCAAAGCCGGTTGACTAAATGAACTTAATATTGTGGCGGAAAATTTGCTCATTTGATGTGCAGCAGAGAGAACACCAAATGCAGAATGATGTCCACCAATGGAACATCAATCTGCAAGAAAAAGTAGAAAACAAAATACAACCGAAGGATAAGGGAAACAAATATTTGCAGAAATCAAATGCAAACAAGCAACAAATCGTCATTAAACAATTGCAAAAGGGCTAAAACTCTAAGAAAATTAACTAGAGATCAACACTCTAAAAAAATAATTCCCTCGGCTTCTTCTCTCATCAAGACAACTGACTTAATCTCTCGAATTTTTTTAGTTTCAAGGCACAGAACATTGAATGTTCGAGAAAAAACTTTGGAACTCAAGTCATGATAAAGATATCGCCAAATACTCGACGACCTCATTTCAACAGCAAAATCGTCAAATTCTCTCTAGGACTGGGTATCATTGATTTCATAATCATTTTTCATTCGTTAGAATTATGTAAAACACTCTGCGCTCCTTAGAAACCCATCTAATCAGAAGACTTGCAACTGAAGGAAGCATTGATATAAATCCATAACAACATGATGAGTGATTATATTGTTATCGATGACTGCCTTCTTAATTTATTAGACTAATGTATATTTGAAGTTATTTTTTACCACGCATAATTTTAATGAAACTTTTCATTGATATTAATAGCAAATTCATCGAAAATATTATTTTTAGAAAGTGTAGTTGTTTCCTTTTATTTAACTATACAAAACAACAATTAAAAATAACAGCAATTTAAATCCTAATTAAATAATAAAGTATTCATTCAGTGTTTATTTTAAGTATTATACCAACAAAACCGCAATGGTATCTAACGCGCCAAAGCAACAAAAGTTAACAAAACACACTGATCTAAATAATTTCATATTCGAGAATTTTAAAATAGTTGGCATAAATAAAACTTACTACTTAATAACAGAAATATTTACACAAATATTGTTCTATCAGAACATATTTAACAGAGTGAATTAAAATAATTGTAAAGAGAAAAGATAAGCTTCTAATTCTTGTAACGAAATTTTCAATTTTTTTCAATTGAATTTTTATTTTTTTTCCAATTTGAATTTTTATTTTTTTATTATTTATACCTTTTAAACTTATTATGTTACTTAACATCTGTCTTCTTTTATTGAGAGATCTTTGGATTGTTTGAATGAAGCTTTGGTAAAATTTAATACGAAATTAGTTGGATTTTGTTTTATTTGATTTTTATATTAAAAATTTATTTCTGTTCAAAAAATTCAAAAAACAAATCACATTTTGTTTGTTAAAAGTAAAATATATAGTCCAAGACTATTAAATAAAATTTAAATGAAAACTAATGTTCAATGGTAACTGAATTATATAAAATTAGGGTAATTTAAAAAATAAATGCTGTTATTATGATGGCAATTTAGCAATCTTTTATTTGGGAAAAAATGACTTTACTATTCAGCGTTAAACAGATCGGTAAAAAAAAACTACCATTTAGCTTGGGTCAAATTATATTTGCAGTTTGTCAGTTTTTTGCGAATTTAAACGGGAAAATTAAGTTCGGCATCATCATTACGTTGAATTAAAGAAAAAATATTTTGTTAAAATGATAATTTTTAAGTAATAATTTATGAACTGAAATATTTTTATATTAAATTATATTCTAAGGCCAGTCAGATTTCATTTCATACTTTAATTCTAATCTAATCATTTATAATTCATTCTTGAAAGCATTTAATTTCATAAAAGATTTGCACTTGCGAATCCTTTTATTATAATAAAATATCCTTTACCTTAACGGATCCCTTCTAATCCTTTCTGCTTAAAATGATATCCTGAGTTGATGAAAGTAAACTGTTTCATTATTTTTGTCTCTCTAGTTTTAATTTAATTTTTAGATTTATGTATTTTAATTTCACAATACAAATTTAGCAATTTGCATTTCTTTCAATAGAGTGCATATTGCAATTTTATTTCTAATTTTTTAAAAAATAGTTATGTTTTATGCATGGAGATCCACTTAAAGTTTCAAAAGCAAATTGCAGAATCTCATTTCAAAATTATTTAATGAATATAACTCTATTTATTTGCGTAATTATTCCAATAATTTTATAATAAAAATTTAGTTATTTTAACATTGTTCTATTTAAATAAAAAATCATTATAATGTCTTAATAAACATGTATTAGATGCATATATTGAGTATTAAGATAAATCCTATTTTTTTATCCTCTCTTACATAAAGAAAAAATATTTTAATTGTCAAAAAAGGGGGATAGATGAAATTCGGATATTTGACTAATTTCAAAAAACTTGACGCTTCAGACTTCCATGAATATAAAAAATGCATTTTTTGAACTATGACTTTTGTCACTTATCTAGATCAATGAAATTTGGTATATGGTCTATGCATCAAAATATGAAGTAAATCCATAGGAAAAAAATAAAACTGTCCAGCAAGTGGGCATGGTAAGTATAAAAACTTTAAAAAACTAATTAAATAAAATTTGATTTACAGTTTTTCTATTTGCAATATATTTTTGAATTAAAATTTTGTTTTAAATTTTAATTAACTCTGTCCGTTTAATTAAATCCGTTTAAAATTTTGAATTAAATCAGTCAAAGAGTTCAAAGGGCTGCCGAATTCGTTCAGTACTTTAACATACATATAACTTATAACACTAAAAAATGCAACGAGCTAATAAATGAAATTTGACAAGTAAACGCGTGTTTTATGTAGAATTTTGATTCTCAATCAATCAGGAAATGCGTAGAAAAATGTTCGGTTTCTCGATTCTTGTATCAGAAATTAATTATCCCCCGAATTGCCAAAGATAACATACTAGACTCATTTAAACATTTATTCCAAAGGTCTATTTTTTGAAGTTGTGGAAAAAGAGTGGCATACAATTCATACATCAGTGCCGGTTTTTTCTTCTGTATTACGACTATTCAAAATTCAAACCACTCATGGTGTTCACAATCTTACTCTAAGTCTATAATTTTATGCAATGGTGAGAGCATGACACCATTGCTAAGAATATACGAGAAAATTTCTGGGAACCACTTGTTTTATTACGAAATAATAGGAATTTAACTCCGAGGTATTGTATAGTGTTATACTCTCTAAAAGTATGTCGAACTTTAGATTTTGAGAATAATTTGATAAATTGTATAATTATTCTACTTAAAACTGTTATAAAATCTTTTCTTGTTACGTTATATATATAAGCTATGCTGGAAACTACAGAGTCAATTTCTTGGAATTGCCTGACTTTTGCGTTTTAATATTTATTAAATGAATATCATAAATGTACTCATTCACTGCGTCTTATCTTGAGTTTAATTTCAGAAAAAAGTGCTGCTCCCCTCTCTTGCGATACAAGATACACTGAAACACGAGATTTTGTCTTTGAAATCGGCAACACGGTTATAATTTCTAAAATTATAAATTAATAAAAGCAACTTCAATTTCTCTAAATTAGATTACCTATTTTATGTCAGAAAAACCTGATTGTCAATTTGACGAACTATATTTAATGTTTTATTTCAATGAATAAGTGGATCCAGAACCCAAAATGTTGGAACGAATTTTACTGGAATAGCATATTTTTGTTTCCCATTTTGTATACGCTTGGACATAGAATTAAGATTTTAAATTTTTTTAACTATCTTTGTTTGTAGATAAGCAATATCTAAAGCGCTATTTTATTATTCTTTTTAAAACGATTTTGGAAACGAAAAGTAATAAAAAGCCTCCATTTTAGTAAAATTTCAAACATTCATAATTACATCATTATTTTCAAACATGATTATTTTAAACTTTTATTTAAAGATAAAATGATCGGTTTGTGTTCTGATATTTCCATTTACGACTTGCAACTCAAAATAAATTTCTATGCTTTGTAAGATTCATAACGGTTTTGATTTATTCTATACTAAAATCAAACTAAATAAAGAAATTTTCAGAGAAGTGAATGAAGGATTTAAGAAAACCTTCATTCATCTGAAGTACAAATATTCATCTATTTTTTCCCCTGAAGGACTTTTTTTATCTGAATAAGTCTTTTGGAGTAAAAAGAAAAAAGACTGCAATATAATACTATAAGTACCACGATGTATCATTTCACCTGTAAAAATCTGAAAAAGAAACCTTCAGAATCACCTTTAGCACCATAGATACCATGATTTTTAAAAACCTGAAATTTTAGTAACGTATCATCTTCGTAATATGTCTAATTATTGCTTTTAACTTTCCAAAATACACGTTCTCTGAATCAACATGAAAGGTCTCTCATATCTTCAGTCAATGAGGTTGTAGTTAAGTAAAAGTTAATACGTACAATTAGTTTAAGCATTTTTATAAAGAAATAGAAATAATGTAATCATAGAGGACGTAAGCAATATGAAATGACCTAAGAATTAAATAAAGCGAAAATGTTCCGAATGAAAAATTTACTCTTGTAACACAAAGTATAGAAGCAATATATATATTATAAATTTAAGCGAGCAATTCTTATAGAGGGATATATAAATTTATTTCGTGTATCTTAGAAATTGCTCAACGATTTCGATCATATTTTATATTTAGATAAGGTTTTGCCTTTTAAAATTATATAAGTGTATTTCCTGAAAAAAACATAATTTCACACACACAGTAATTTTTATAACTAATTGTTATAAAAATAAGTATATTCAAATATATTAAATATTCATTTAAGTAAGTATCAAGTAAATTCAAGTATATTTAAGAACGTATCAAGTAAATTCAGGTAATTCAATTTAAGTAAGTATCAATAAATTCTAGTATATTTAAATAAGTATATTCAAATCCATTTCGATGTGTGGTCCGTGCAGTATAATGGTAAGAACAATAAGACGACTCGGACATTCCAAATCCTCGGTTCGAGTCAGACCCTTTGCTTTATTTTTTTCACTTATGCATTCATATTTAATATTTTATTTTTGGTTTTTGGTTTTTAGGTTTATTTATATAGGTAATCTTCCTGAAAAAAAGACAATTTTACACACAAAAAAAACTTTTTTATAACTAAATATTGGAACCTTTTTTTCTATCCGCTATCAAGGTAACCATGATGTCATATAGCACCATCTCGGACCTGATTTTACCATAGTAAAACTGAGTATAAGTTCAAAAATATGAGTAAGGATAGATAAACTATAAAATGATTATTGTAATAAAGCAGATTGTTTCGAATGACAGGTTAAACTAACTGCATTCACGATTTCTTTTATTTAAATGGCCAGATCATATATAGTTAAGATTGAAAAATATTCATATGTAATCAGTACGAGAATCGTATTTCAACGTTTTATCAGAAAAAACACGATTTCACAAAAAACTGCCCAATGAAACTCGGTCTTCCAGATAGTTTTAGATTAAAAAAAAAACAGAAAGGAATTTTTGCTTTACATCTTTGCATCATTCAGTCTTCTCAAATATGTTGGCTTGGAACATATATTCGTTTCTGACAAATTTCAGCTAATCCTCGTAATTCTATTTTTCTTGTCCTATTCAAGGGTTTTCGTCTTTTTCTTTTCAAATGATGTGTTACCTTCTTCAAAACCAAATTCTGCTTTTCCCCCTTTAGTATTTTTCAATTTTAACTCGCTATTGTAAAGTGCAAGTATCCGTCGCTCAATGTATTCTTTCATATGAGAGCTGTAGATATTGCTTCCTAAACATCTTTTTTTTTATTGTTTGTGGAATTAGAAAATGCAGTTGTAAATTGCAGCCATATTTTCGAAATACTTATTATTCCTTCAACAAAAAAGGTGATAGATAGCAAACACTTGCATTAATGTTGGCGTATTTTTAAAATACAAATAGCAGATCCGTAGAACACTACTGAGGCTTAGTTGACTTCCAAAAGTTGACTAAAAGACTTTAAAAAGGAGTTGTAGAAATAATCAAAATCATGCTTTCGTATCGTATAATAGGAGGAAGATATAAAATGAACTTTTTTTAGTATATCTCTTATATACGCTCCACTGTTGGAAGACAAAATGACAAAAATCGATTTATATTAATAAATAACAAAAACATACTCAGATTCATATAAATATATATAGAATAAATAGATATAGATGTATAGATAGATTCATATCAATATATATTAAAAATAATCTGTAATTTAACACATTCGCTGCCACTAACACGCCTGTGCTTTGCGAATAATCTATAATTGTGCCAAATCATCTATGTTATTAGATGACACCTTCTCTACTACAGTTAAAAGATAGCAAAAAAGAGATCATCTAATTAGATAGAGGGTCCTGATATTAGGCGTGAGTAATGGCAGTGAACGTGTTAAAATAGCCACTTTCAATATTTGTGGAGTTTTGATATGATAATTACATACAAAAAATAATAATGTAATCTTCGAAAATATATAAGCAATCTTAATACGTAATAATGCATAATGCTTTTATAACTGCAGAATTCTTACTAAGACTGCAGAAGTAGAACGGCTTATAATATGGAACTAATTTTTTTTTCGGAGGCCTTTAATCTTCTATTTAAACCTCGGCCTAAAAGAAGGCCTCAATAACGGGATGAACTTTAGCTGATAGAGGATAATATGTACATTAGAATCTAGAAACCATGATTTCTGAATTTAGAAGGCAAAGATTTATCATTACCACAAGTCAATCAAATTAAAAATTTCTTCAATAGATAAATTTAGCTAATATATAAATTTTTTGAACTTTTGACATATATGCATTCATTTAGAACAATGATATGGATTTCTCAAAGCCTTTAGGTGCAGCTAGATGCCTTTGGAATCTAAGTAAGAAAAAAAAACAAGAATCTCAAGGTAAACAAGGAAAATAAAAAATATATATATACAATCTCTTCAATGCCTGAAACGCTGATTCTAGAGAAAAAAAAAAGAGAGAGACAGAGAGATTCTTTTTTTCCGATACCGGAAACAGAAGACAGATGTTAATATTTTTATCGAAATGTATCATTTTCTTTGGATGAAAAAAAGGGATGGTATTTTTTTTGTGTGTCTTTTGTTTAAAAGATATTGTTGATTTAATAATATAGTTTTTCTTATTTTTTCTCTCCATGTTTCCTTCAGAGCTTACTACTCCCATACACTTCATTTCACTCTTTCCATTCATTCATTTTTTGTTTCTCTCTTTTTTAAAAGACTAACGTAAAGAGAGAGAGATTTTTCAGAGAATTAAGGAAACAATTGTCATCGGCTTAACACTAGGATATGCTCCGCAATTCTTTTTTCCCACCCTACTTTCAGAATGGATTTGGGGTAATGAATTGAAAAATTTAAAAGAAGACACGATAAATAACATTGAGAGATAATAACATATGATACCTCTGATTCTCATATTCAAAACTTTCACTCACAAATTATACATAATAGTAGCACATAAATAAATTCACACTAAATATGACACATAAATAATTCACATAAAATAACCCCGATTTTGAAAACAAAATATTTATCTATCTCGAAAAAAAGCATCCAAAGAAATATAAAGTATCCAATTCAATGTAAAGTCCATTATTAGCTTCTATATATATATGAGTAACGGAGAGGAACCTATTGGCTTATATGTTGTTTGTAAAAAAAATTATCATAAACAGATTTTTTTAAATTATGGGGCAGTCGCCTTATCTGGGCTAAAAGTATTGAATATTTTGTACGCAGATAAAATGAACTTAGTAGCTAATAGGAGAAAAAAAATCCGAAATACATATTTTCTAGTAACTCAAATTTTCTTGAAACTTCTTTTCGAATTCTTATTAAAAAACGGAGGTATAAGCGATTGGCGAAAAAATGATAAAGCGTTTGATTAAACATATAAGTGCCTACAAATCTGATGAGAAATAAATTGATGCTTGAACTTTCCGGTAATAAAATCACGTAACAAATTAAAGCAATGAAAAAATTATCGCTTCATTTAAAATCTTTAATCTTTCATTTTATATTACAATTTATTACAATTTTTTACAATTTTATATTACAATTTTTTAGTGCATTTAATATCTTAACTGATGAAAAATGAGTGCAGTTTCACAGATGCACATAGAATTAATTTTTTTTTAAAAAGCAAAAACTTTTTATTTGACATAATTATAACACCTAACTATTAAACACGGGATGAAATACTATTACCACGGATTAAATTGAGTCTAAAGTAAAATTACAATTGATATTTTATTTATCCATTCTATTTTTATTTTGAGGTTTGAAGTTTTTGATTTTTTAGTGTTGATTAATCTAAATAAAGGACTTGTTTACATGCGTGAGAAAGAATCAAAACTATCTGTATTATGAAATTATATCTGAAATTATAATTTTAGAAATTCGACATTTGTTGATTAAAATTAACAAAAATTATATTTGTATCCTTCAGATAAAGGCAATCAGAATTCAAGCAGTGCTCAAATCATCGTTTTAAATAAATTGATACGAAATTCAATTTCTTACTAATATCTGGAAAACCGAAATATTCGCTCGCATTTTTTTAAAAAGTTATTTACTTATTTGGTTGATAAATATTTAGTTATGATTCTCTTAGTAATTACATTTGACCGTTTCCAATCTTTTGAACTGATTACTTAAATTTAAAAATCATGAATGCGCTTTGTTTAAAAATATTATTCCAAACAATCTGCTACATTATTGTATTCATTTTATAGTCTATCTAACATTACTTACATTTTCGAACTTACACTTAGTTTTATCAGGGTAAAATCGCTTTTTTTCTGAAAGGTCACTTGTATATATAAACTTGAAGATCAAAAATATTTAATACAAATATATAAGTAAAAAAGTAAAGCAAGAAAGAGTGACTCAAAGCGAGGACACAGAACACACGCGTCATTCATGTTGTTTTCACCACTATACTACGTTAATGACACTACGAAGCAGAAACGGAATATATTTATTCTAACAGTTTGTTATAAAAATATTTTTGTAGGGTAAAAAAATGTTTATCTGTATATCTATAGATAGATCGATAAACCGGAAAACCAAACTATAATGAACCTTATAAAGACAAAACTTTTGATCCAAACCTTTAGGACTGCTTCCGAGATACACGAAATAAACAAATGTTTATAGATACAAGGATTGCTCGTTTAATACTGTAAAATAAGAGCCCACAGAAATATTTTTCAAATTCAAATTCATTTTTCACGTTTCGTTTCTCAAGCATTTTGCTAAAGAAAGAACAATTTCATTTTCTCAAATTTCATTATAAAATCCAATTACGTTTTTATCCAAAAACGGAAAATTCATTAATTAAAGATGAAATATTGCGCATCTAAGTGAGAAACTTAATGAGAATCCTTTCGGATTAAGATGTAAGCCGAATTATTCAAATAAGACGAAGTATTTGAGCAGCCTGATTAGCTGGGAGTTGCCAAGTGGAATGGCGTTAATCATTAATTCCACTAAGTTTCAATTATTTGGCTTAGAGCAAGCAGAGCCTTTCTGAAATAAACGGCTAGTATTTCTATTAAATTCTGATAGAGTTATTTTATAATTACTAACAATACAACAATAGAAACAAAAGTGACAATTTAATTTAACAAGGGGTGTTCAAATTAAAAGGTCCGAAATGACACTGTAGAGTCAAAGTATACTCCATACACCTGAGAACAACGTTCCCATTGATTTATGAGCCGAAGGACTCCTCGTTCTGAGAATTCCTGAGGCCGTGACGGGACCCAGGCGACAGAACCCTTAAGTTCACATCTAAATTGAAGCGCTTCTCTTTGAAATGTTTTTTTTTTCAAAGGACCAAACACATGGAAATCGGAAGACGACCGGCCCGGGGTGTAGAGTTGATGGACGAGCTGTTCCCACTTCAACTCGGCCAGTTCCGCATGTGTGACCATTGAGTGGACACACGTTATCATACAGCAGAGCCATGCCATCTGTGAGTAGCCCCGGTCTTTTGTTCTTGATGGACGTGCGTAGTCGGAATATCTCACAGAACGCATAAGAATTAATGGTTTTTTTGTGATCCAAGAATTCAACAAGTAGCGAACCTTGGACTGCAAAGTCACGGATTTTGTAAAGGTCTGGGTCTCATCACGGCCCCATGAATTCTCGGAACAAGTAATCCTTCGGCTCGTTAATCATTTGGATAGTTTACTCTGGCCTGCAGTATATAATTTAAATAAAGTCTTCATTTGAAGCCAGTGCCGTTTTGCACTTTTTCATTTCATAACTCCTTCTAGCTTTTCATCTTTTATATAAATTTCGCTTGTTACACTACTCACGAAAGATTACACAGACTCCAGTTATATTTTAGGGTTATAATGAACATGAACGAGGCAATTCGTTGTACCTTTTTGTAATTACAATGCACATTTGCGACTCGTGGTAAATATTTGGGCCATAATGAGCATTAGCGTGCCACACTCCTTGTACATATTTACGGTTATAATGACTAATAATAAAAAGTTACGTTTTCAGTATATTTTTGTGGTTATAAAACCACTGACAAGTCAGAGTTGCGATATACTTTTGACATAATGCTATTAACGTGTCAGACTTACGCTGTATTTTGTGGTCATAATGATCATTAGAAAATCAGACTCATCACATCAGATCTTTGAAGTTATAATGCACAATAAATTCAGACTCATAGTATTTTTGTGCAATAATAATATAAAAAAATGTCTGTCCTTTTTGTATTTCCTTATTCAACAAATTATCCTCAAATTACGCATATTGACTGGCATCTGAATAGATTTTAATAAAAATATCATGCAAAATAATTATATTGAGCAGTTCACAAAGCTCTAACTATTATTCTAATTATTTAATTTCATATCGAAGCTCATAAAGTTTAAAGTATCATCAGTGTCATTTTTTACCACCACACCATTTTCTTGAGAAAGCAAAAATTAACCCTTGATCGAACAAAACATTTTGTGTGGAAAGAAACAAAATTCGCAGTTCAATGACTGTTCCAGCTCCATTAAATTTTTTTTTCACTTTCTTACCATTGTCTCCTGCATATGCCAGAAATGGTGGCTTCATTACACTCATCTCCATTTCCCACGAGTATCACAAAATAAGATTTCGACCGAACCTTGTTTCAACAACTGAAACAATTTCCTCACTTTTGAAACATGGCTAACTAATTAGAAAAGAACAAATTTATTGTAAAAATATAATTTAAAATTAAAATTTTCTTTCCTGAAATAAAATAGAATCCATCAAAGTTAATTGACACGACTGAATTAGTATAATAAATGTATCTTTATGTGTGATGAAAGACCTGAGATGACGGTTCAACTAAACTACGACGGACAACAAAGACACCTGAAATATCAGGAGACTTTTTTCCTCTTCTTTTGTGCAATGTGATTGACAGAGCCTAAGAAAATCATGGTTTGTTCGGTAGTCATTCGTTTAAAAGAACATACGGGAGAAGGTAATTTTCAGAGAGTTTATAAGGATGTCTGGATATGCTTTTGCTTAAACGGCATTAGTCAAGAGAGGTCCTTTAAAGTATAAAACGTTGCATAATAGTATACAATTTTGTATTATTAAATTTTCATCAATATTATACAATATTCAGAATATTATTTTGTTTTGGTTAAGTTAGATTGACGTCCCGCTTAGAAAAAGCACTAGGGTTATTTTGGGACGGACCAGATGTCGAGGACAGCACTTGAGCTAGAACATCTCTCTCCAAACTTCCACAACATACCAATGGGAGGTTGTTTGGCCCCTACGGATTTAACGTGCACCAGACCCGCTTATACCGCGGTTCTTCGGTGGAATCGGTTTGTGAGCCTGCAACCCTCCCATTCCGAAACCAACATCTTACCATCAGGCCACCGCGGCCTTTGAGAATATTTTTTAATACCGTATAATATTGTTCACGAGTGCTGCTGGGGTAGTTATTTTTATTTATGTCATTTTAATTTCCTTTTTATAGTATTATTGTCTTTCTAATCTAGAATGAAATGCTTTTGAAGGATTGGATACATTAATTTAGCTAGTGAAATGGCATAGGAAACTATAAAATGCCATTTTGTAGGGAAAGAATAAGCAAATGTCTACAATAGCTGCGAAGTATAATAACAGAAAAAGTATCATTTGTATTTCAAATGATGCCAATTTTGTGACTATAGATATCATTTGAATCGCAATATAGCATTAAGTAGTTCCAATAATTTAGCAATGATTAATCCCTTTAAATAAGCTATCATTAGTGATTCGTCATTTTGCACTACAACATACTATTAACGATCATAGTGAATACAAATTATAAAGAACACAACTTCAGACAATCTTTAGAATGATGGACAAAAAGTATGTTTGGAATCGTCTCAGGATATATATGCTCTGCTTCTCACCTATTTCAGCTTATTTTCCCTTATACTAAATAATGCTTGATTTTTCAACATTGCTGTGCAATCTCACTTCTCACATCTCACTCCATTTATGGCTTTTAATGTAATACAATAGCTTGAACTGCTAGTTTAGTACGCTTCAGTCAAATTACGATCTCTTGTAGTAAACAAAGGTTTCCTTTTCTATATATTTGTAGCTATTCGAAAATACGATTAATGTAATAATTCCTTTACATATCGTAGCATTTTTTTAAAAAAACACACACATACAAAGGATAAGCATAAATATATATACAAAAAAGGTTGGTACTGAACAGATATTGGAATAATATCCACAATTTCAGTAATTTGTGTATACGTATATCTGAACCAATTGTACATCTGCAGTTTCCTTCCAATATAATACAACTGCTTGTATAGATACCGACAAATTTGGACAAGGGTTGAAGAGAGAAAATCAATGCAAATAATATAAAAGGGATTTAATGTTCTATTAATGTTCCAGGCATTTGTGTAAAATTAGAAACAGAATATGAAGTTGTTTTCCGCTTTACAGAATTATTTAATTATTGTCAATATTAATAAAAAAAAAACAATCGTCTCCAGAAAGGAGACAAACAAAAAAAATTATATTCATAGAATTGAATTACGCAAATTACCATCATAAAAAAAGGAAAATAAAAAACAATTTTCAGCATTGTGACACTAAAAACATTACAATTATATGCCTTGAAATTAGCTGATAAATGGAATTTATTACTTCAAGTCCCTTATTCTGTAATTAATGCAAAATTTCAAGCCTTTTTTTAAATTTTAGGGATAAATTTAATTTTTGTTAAGTGCGTGCCTCTTTAAATATTCTTAACAATATCAAATTAGACTGGATTTTAAAATGTTGTGGTGTTTGCTCACTCTTTGGTGTCGACTTCTTCCTGTTCAATCTACTCCTTATAATCAATGAGTCTCATTTTTATCAAAATGGAATTAAAGTAAAATCGTCAAATTAACCGTCTTGGACGATAGACTTGTACACCCATATAGACTTTTTAAGGCACTACGATTAATATGGAAAGTAATTTTAAGAATACCATCTTATTTGATACGTTTTAAAAAGATAAATTTAATTGAATCAATCTTTTACAAAATGCGACGAGTGGAAGTAAAGATGCGTATTTACCATGCAATGAAAGCAAAAGGGAAAATTATATTACGGTGTTAATGAAAAAGGAAAGCCATCTTTTTAATCTTAATTTAAACACTGACAAAAGTATGCAATAAAATATTTTACTGGATGAGATTGAATTTCATAAGAACAAAAACAATGCTAAAAGTTTTGAATTAACTTAAATTTATAAGTTAATAAAAATGAAGAAAAATATACAGACATAAAACTGATATCAACAAAAAGGGCTTTTTTTTCAATTTTAAAAAAATTTGTCAGTTAATAATTTTGAAAAATATGACCGTCAATTTACACTATAAGGTATAATGATTACTCTAGAGTCTATAAAACCTTTTTTCATGTTCGATTAAACTTTCTGTTTAGATTCCTACTTTCCATTTCATATAAATCTTCTTTCTCTTTGGGTGAATGGAGTTTTTGTGATATATCGAGTCCTGTCTACGTTATTTTGAACATTTTGCAGTTCCGTTTAACAGAGAAGCGCTGAGTTAAGTGAAGCTGTAAAAACTTTCACTAAAGCTGGGTGATACTTTCGTAAAGTACTTTGTTTACATTTAATTGCTGCCATGCAATAATGAACAATAAAAGCAATTTCTAACCCGCGTACAATACCATTGTATATATTCAAATAAAAAACACGCTTTCGAAAATTCTTTCACTTAATTTAATACTTAAATATACCATAAAAGTGTAGATTAAAAGGCATGTTGAAAATTAAGGAGACAGGTGTTTAAGAAACTAAACGATGTGAAATAATAATAAAACAATGTAACAAATTTTTAATAATGTGTTGATAACACTGAAAATGAACCCTTATAACAGGCGTTACTAAACAATTACTTAAAAAAATTAATTACCAATTTGTATTCATGAGATTTTCAAAAATATTCCTTAATGGGCTTTATTTAATTAAAATAAAATTAGCCTTTGATATAACTACAGATGAAAAAATTACTGCTTAATTATATCCTTTAAAATTAATAATAAAATTTTTCTTACGAAAAATGAAGAAAATGTAAAATAAAAGTATCAATTTAGTTAACGATAAAACACTTTTTAAAAAAATATTTTCACATGATTTCAATCGAGATGGGAGAATATAAAAAAATAAAGGCTTTTAAATCCTAAAGTTCCAAGAAATTTTTCTCTACTTCAGCTTTTTATCCCTTTTATTTGTAACTGGTGGTATTAAAAGTAAGATGCAAAGTGAAATTAGAAGTAACTGAGCTCGTTTCGTGGTTTTTTTTTTATAAATGAATTGTTTCGAAAGTGGATTTAATATTCTCTAGTCTAAGAAATTTTGAATGAAAACACTTTCTATTCAATGATATGAAAAATTCTTAGTTCTAGAATTAATATTTTAAGTGTTTCTTGAACAAATTATTTAATTCGATTCATTTACGAATATAGCTCTAGTTTTCAAGTTTAATTTAAAAGAAAGAATATATATTACTTATTCACCTGATTTCCAAATTAAGAAATAAATAAAATTACTTTATAACACCTTTATTAATCTAGTAACCATTTAATTCTTTAATTTATGAGTTATTAATATACGCGCTCCATAATAACGACATTATTATATATCATTATAATGGAGTCGTTATTTACTGCAATATGGAATCACATCATGGAATAAAAATTTAATTTATATAATAGATTGACTGGCAAAAAGCTAAAATACCTACCTCTTATCAAGAAAACATAAATGAGCAGAATCCTAGGAAACGAGTGAAAATTCTATTATAAAAATCATTTTTAAAAATATAAAGCTAGTGAAGTTAAATATAAGTTGCGCATAAAAAGAAATCCATACTTAGGCACATTAAAATTCAATTTTCTTTTTATCTATATATGAAAGTATTTAATATTTTATCGAATATAAAAATTTTCTTAAATAGATTATATAATTTTTTATTATTTAAGCCTATTTTGTTCACAAAATGTTTTCTCTGATAATGACAACAGTCTCTCAGATATAAAGATAGCATATTTAATGCATGAAGTTACTAGAATGTTAGTTTCAAATGCATTTAGTGAGTTGGTTCTTATTTCTTTATATAAACTTTCCAAAGTATCAATGTGTATTCAGTAATGTTTTAATACTTAAATAGCCAGACTACGCAATCAAACATCTCCAGGCAAAGGAAATATTTTCTTATCTAAATTCAAGAAATAATTCAGCTTATATGAACATAGAAATCGGTAGTAGCAACACACACGTGTTGTGTTAGCCGACACTAATAGTTTTGATTGCCATAAATATTAAAAGATCCATAGACACCTCATCACTAAAATCACGCTATCTAAAGAGTCTAATTCTTTTTTGGAAGATTTGGTTAGACGCATACACACACACATATTATATGATACTGTTTTTAAATGCTCCGACACTCTATTTAGTTTTCAACTATTACTAATATCTCGAATTCTGTATTAAAAAACGTTACACCAATCTAATGAAAAACAGACGTTTTATTTTAAATTAATATTTTTGAATATTTAAATTATATTTAATTATTTAATAAATCAAAGGAAATATTTATTTACACTTTATAAGCGCTTTCAAACTCATTATTTCTCAAACTACTTCCCCCAATTCTTAAAAGCATTTTGAATCTTATTAAAATTAATCTTTTGATTTTAAAAGTAATTAAGTGGCAATGCGAAAATTAGGTTTATATCTTCCTTCACATCACAGGAAAGTTTTAATACAATAAAAGTATTAAACTAATATCTGCATTTTAAGTATAATGAAGAAAAGCGCAATGCATAAAAAGAGGTATGAAAAATTCATTTAAGTTCCTAAAATTGTTTCAGAATTTGACAGCTTATAATTGAACTAGACCTAACCTTTTTGACCAGCTTTAAATCTAATTATCTAGACAGGAGGATTGTGTTAATATAAAACGTAACAAAGTAATAAGGAAATTGCTCGTTGATTGATTTTCCTCTTCTTGTTTCTATGTAGCAAACTTCAGCTGTCTTTAGGGAGTTTTAAGAAAGCGCTGAGCTAAAACAATGGTTAAAAATGAAAAAAAATCACAAAAATACTTTCCGTTGAAGAAAAAAAAACTTTCTTCGTCATATTACATGCTTTGTACAGACAATACAATCCCCATGATACCGATTTTAAAATCTAATACAAAATGACAAAAGAAGACGGTGTTAAATTTATCGCTAAATAACGCTTGAATTGATGTTTGATGATATAAATTCTTCTATCTTTTAAGAACTTTGATGGCAAATTTTTTTAAAAAAATCAATGTTTAAGTTAGAATCACTAAATAAATCCATTTTTTAAAAGCGAAAAAAAAATCGAGAAATGCTATAATTCTATATAAAGTGTTATGGTTATGTATGGTGTCAATCCTATGTTAGTATAATTTAAGATAAACTGTACTATAAAAAATATTTAAATTATAATGAATGATGAATAATAGAAGGTCGTCTTTTTAAATCTCAATTTATCATTTCATTTCCTGTACTTTCTTAATTCTTGGAACTTGGAAGATTTCATTACTGAATTACCTTTTATAAGAATATTAGATAATATTTGGAAAATTTTTATTCATTAAGTGCACTCCTCAAGTAGTCCAATAAAGTTTTGATGCACTGGTGAGATTCCTGCTTTTGTAGATTTAGGTGAGAAGAAAAAACGACTGAATAAACAACAACAAAATAAATTAAAATTGATTAAATATCATGTGATAATTTCGTGGCATACAAAATATAAATACAACTTTAAATTTAGTAAAAAAAGTCGCGACTATTGAAAAGCAGGTTTTTGTTACAGATAAAATATGTAAGAAAAGAAATAGTAATTTTATATAAAAAAAAATGGAAGATGCAAACTTTCTGTAAATAGCTTTCAAAAATATTTATATAAATAAATTCAATCAGTTTATTTCACTAATAGAATATTAAGAAACCGAAAACGTAGGTATGCTAACATCTGATTTTTCTTCCTCACTTTTGTTACAAAATATGTAGAATAATATTTAGATTCGAATGGGACGTTGTTGTGCATTGTTAAACACCAGTAACGTTACTCCCTAGAGCATTAATCGCTGGAAATATTGTTTAACGATCAGATTTATTTGTTGCTGCGTCAGTAAACTCAGAGCATGACGATAAACTAGGTGAAAAATTCAACGAATTTGGCAACAAAATAGATTTTATTGGAAACTTCCAGAATTTTCTAATCCACCCAGTAAGAGTCGAGATACGTCTGACTGATCCAGAATCTTCTCGGTCCGCCTCCACGAAACGTAAGGATCCAACAGTCTCAAGTCAAAATCAATCGTAGTCAGGCGTAACAAATATTTAGAGGACTACGAGGCAACGATGGAATAGCTCAGCAAAGAAGCAACGTTGTTGGAACTCGGGCGATTGCTGAATTGAGCTGCAAGGCTAGCTAGCCCTGGCGTTTATTGTGGAAGCAACATCGAGTCTTGTGGGGAGTATTCAGTCGTATAGTAGAGTGTCGGAAGTTGGTAACAGTAGAGAATTGCAACAGTTTAGAGAGATTGTAGATTGAAGCTACGAAGATTCTATCAGGCCACTGTGTGTACTATAATTGTTATTACTATCGTTTACTACTTGTGGGCTACCGTTTGATGTAGTGTACTGCCGTGCGTTATCGGTGTTCGTCTCGGCTGTGTATTTATCGTCTATGTATTCGTCATCTTTGTATTAGTGCCTTCGTGTTTCATAAATTCGTCGTTCGTTATTGTGGCCTGCTCATTCTTTTCACATCATATACCCACTGCAAACAAACCTTTTGATTTTACTATGTGAAATTGAAAACAGTAATAATATTATATAATTAGATCTCTATGAAAAAAAAACAAATAGCTCTATGAAAAAATAATAAAACATGTGATATATTTATAGATCATATATTTCTAATGATAATGATATATTAAACTGTTAGGGAAAGTGAAAAAAAATTAAATCATACCCATCACCTGTAAAGAAATTTTTAACTACCTATCTAACCAATTTAAATTATATATATATAGTCAATAATTTAACAGCTGATTTTAATCATGACATAATTTTAATAATAATAATTTTACTATAGATAATTTTTAGGCATAGATTTATAATTCACTTCATTTTTTAGAATTTGTTTGATTTTTTTAATTAAACGCAAATAAGTAAAAAAAACTATTATGCTTGGAAAATAATAAAGACAACTTATCTCATTATTATACAGTATGTTTGGTCTAAATTCCTTACCTTCCACGGTAAGTGTTCTCTAGAAATAGCTTATTAAAACGGCTTAAAACAAGTTTTCAATATGTTAAATGTAGCCCAATAGTATATTGTAGTGAACTTACATTTATACCAAGAGCGCTATTCAGTGCTGTACAGAATGTGCCAAATGGCGCCCATCCTGTAACACAAAGATATTTTGTAATACTATGTAATATTGTACAATATTCATCAATGTAGCACAATAATGTATTACTATTTGAATGCTGAATTAATTACAACCATTCATAAATAGAACTAATGTCTGAATAGCTCTTATTTCGAATTTTCTACAGCGTTAATAGTTATATTATTGTCAAATGTTCGAGTGCAAATTGAAAATGCTTTTCATACATGACAAAATCCATATACATTTTGTACTGAATTAAGAACATCTTTTCCGTGCTAAAGCTATGCAAAAATACGCGAAACGTGAAAATAACTTTATAAGCAGATTTGTTTTGTTTGTGAGTAACCCTTTAGTATTCTCCAGTTTATATAAAATTTGTTAAATTTCAATGATAAATTGATTTTGACACGGAAATTAATGTAATCATAAATATCATAAAAATGTAACACTAATTCATATAAACCTGGAATGGTTAAGTGATAAATTTATTTTGTTACGAAGTAAATGCAATAACGCCTATCATAAATAAGTTGACATCCTAGCATAGGGGGAAGCGCACATCCCCGTGATCTGGGAGTCCTGGGTTCGAGTCGCGGTTTGGACATGGTTGTTCTTCCTCTGTTTTCTCTGTGAAATGTGTGAATGTGCCCTCCTGTAAAAAGGGATTATGCAAGCGAGTGAATGATACTTGAGGAGCAAACTCATACTCTTCGCCCAAATTTACACTACTTAAACAAGAAACACACCCTATCAGCTTGAATAGCTGTCTTAAGACAGCAGGCTTGACCATGCCAAGTGTTATAATATAAGAAAGAAAAAACAGATCAACTAAAAATTGATCTGCTATTTCATTCCTTCCGTATTTGGGAAGGAGTTTCTAAATAAACACTATTTTGCCTTCTATGTATGCTTTTTCATCAATTATCCATTTCTGCAGCTGAAATGGAAAATAAATTGTACCCATTTCAAATCAATGTATATAAGGTATTTCTGTAAAGAGCGTAAACACATTTGAATTAATCAATTTATGGCAAACGTATTACATGAATATTTAAAGAATAAAAATTCTCAAAACAAGAAGTTTTGCTTTTAATATGATTATTTTGATGACAGAAAAATACATTTATTCCACAATTTTCTGAGAATCATAGAGTGCGAAAAGGATGGTATTATTTCAAGTTAGTTAAAAAAAACAATTAAGTGTACATATGTCTCTGAAGAACGTGGAAATATTCGAATCTATTCCGGGCAGACCGAAAAATATTTCTCACTTAATCCAGCAAGGACCAAAAAAAATGTGATTGGTTGAGTAAATCAAGTTTAATCGGCCTAGAAACAGAATATCAATTTAAAAAGAATTGTGGGAAGATACTAGATAAATAATCATTGAACTACTATGAATAGGAATTATGTTTGTTAAAATCCATCCGATAGGTGTACAACAGGTAATAGAACCTGTGGTGCAACATTCTGCGATATTATATGACAATGTTCAATATTCAAAAACTTGATATAATGTGGTCAATACTACTTAATATCATAAATATATATGAGCTATTAGGAAAGTGAGAATTGCAATGTACTTGATAGTAGATAATGATACCTTATCCCACACAAAACCTGAAACATAAATAGCAAAACTAGATAGTCAAAGAGTGGAGAATGGCAGCATTTGTGGAAATCAACAATTTCCACTCGGAGAAAAAATTGTAATTAAGCAGAGCAATTGCATAATAGTGATCATTATGTAGCTTTCTTCCCGATTAATTCTGCAAAAGAATCTACTGTTTAACTTTCCTTCGCGTATGTAGATTTTCTGGCAAAACAGTGAACATAGTCTTTATAGAGATTTCATTCAAATTCCTGCATATCCTTGAATCGTCATTACTGTCACCAAACTTGCCAAATAGTCACTAAGAATGGAAGATCTGATTCCTAAAATCCATTCCCTCGATGTTAAGAAGCTTCTGTATATCATCTTTATCATATATATCATAGACAGATAGCTATTAATGATATGGGATATTCCGCTGAGGAATTTTTACTCTATATCGACTTTATCTTTCACTAATGATCTATTCTTTCAGAGCTTAAAAGAACTGACCGGTTAGTAAAAGGTTGAATTTATTGTTGTTATTGAGTTGCCTGGAAGTGAAATTAATTTTCAATGAGCATCCTTCTTGTAAATTAATTTTTTTACATATATCATTATTTTAATCTGTTAAAGCCTTTTATGGAAACACTGAAGTATTTTTATTTTATAAATAAAATGCAACAACAGACACAAACTGGCTACTCTTACCCACAGGAATGTACACATAAAAACTTGAATCGGTCAGATGATGAAGACAGCACCTGGTTTGCCCCGCCCCCTATTACATCCTACTAGTAAGAGGACGGTTGGCTAGAACGGATTTAACCTGCACCAGACCCACTTATATGACGGTTTATTCGGTGGAATCGAGTCCCATGCCTGAAATCCACCGGTTCAGAAGCCGAAACCTTACTACCAGGTCACCGTGGACCAAATACTTTAATGTGTTATCTATAATACCTCATTTTAAACAATTATTTAAAAACGGAATTGAAGCCATTAATCACAGCAATCCATTATTCATATACCCACTTGAAAATGAAGTAGATTATTCATTTCTCTCAAGTCCCACTCCGCAAATTCCCCATAACTGATGGATTCAAATATCTCCACCAGTCCATTCCCACACAAAAGTTGTCGAAAGCACTCTTTTCCTAATGAACAGATCGAAGAGTTGCTGAGCACATTTTCCTCGAAATGAAATGCTAAAATAAAAAAGGTACACGGGGAAAAAATGGAACTAGAATATATCCATCCCAGAATTTATTCCATCTACCTCGCCTACTGATGAGGGAGGGCGGCTACCTTTTATCGGATCGTCATGACACTTTTGTGCTGTGGTGTCCAAATTAATGGGTTGCCGTTGACATTAGGATGCCGAGTCTGGCCTGTAATAAATGACAGTAGCTGTAGAAAGCACAGGCGAGGAGTCCTGGATTGTGGATGATGTGAGTGGATGCGATTCAATAATGGCCTAACTGAAAGGACATTTGCATTGAGGGTTTCAAGAGAAATACGCCAGAATGGCATAGGAAAAGTAATTAATTTTTGAGAAAAAAGAGTGAAAAGTGATGTAATATATATGTGCATTATTTATTTAAAGAAGCCGAACTCTTTTTATGTTAGCATACTTATAGAGCGCTTTCTATTACGAAATTTTAGTTCAGACTAAGAAAAGTCTTTTTTTTTTAAATCTGAAATGTCTCTGTTCCTCTTGCAGATGATTCTTCATTTTAAAAGGTGAAGAACTCTAATATGGCCTAAAACTGAAAATAAGTGAAAGTCTGAAAGTTTTAGTTAAGGAAAAGTACAAAAAAAACTATATAGACAATAGAAATCAAAACAAAAATCGGTCAGTAAATGTAATTTTTTTTTAAATCCATTAATAATTTTTTTAATCCATACCATAGGTTCTTTTTGATGTGGCATTCCATTAATAATAAAGTAATCGAATAGTCCATTAATAATAAAGTGATGTAGTGTATATGTGCATTTATTTAAAGAGCCGGATTATCTTCTTGTTAGTATACTTATTTCTGTTACGAAATTTTAGATCGGATCAAGAAACATTCTTTTTTTTTAATTTAGATGACTTTGTGTCACTTGTAGAAGATTTATTTTAATGCTGAATTATTATACTAAAAATAGACCAAAAACCTGAAAATTTTGAGCAAGAAAAGACATATATATATATTACAACAAAAGTTGGCCTCAAAATACAATACAAACAATTTTATGAATTGTTTTAATCTTATTTTCCTTCATAAATTTTTACCTCTACAGAAACGTTATTTCAATCTCCAATCTTCGAAGGAATACTAGAACAATCTTCGATAAATTTCGAGAATTTTCCTAGAAATCCTGAAAAGATAATAAAAGAATTACAGTTTTAGAAAAGAATAAAGAGATAACAGTTTTTAAGAGAGCAGAAATTAAAGGCAACAAACCTTTTCCCACAAAAGCAGTGAAAATAATTGGTTTATGAATAAAAATGTATTACAAAACTTGGAAAAATGTATTAATTTTATTCTTCTTTTCTTGAAGTCACACTAAATCGAGGAACGATATCTGCATTTAAACAATGCTGCCTCTTAGATAAGGATGATTGAATTGTTTATTTTCATTCATTCGTAAAAATATGTAAAAGCACATTTAAATAAACTATACTAAACTTCCATTTTCGAAACGTGAACTATTTTGCTTCCTCAGAATAAAAACGCCCGCTCGTAAAAAAAATTAAATTCAAATATCAAATCTCTTAGGTAGAAGATTATAAAATCCATGCATATAAATTCACAGATTGATTGAGTGGAACAAGGGATTTTATATCAAAATTTCTTACAAGAATAAAAATTGGAAATGTCATGTTAGATCTGATAGTTTGTGAATGCGTTTTAGAACTTGATACAGCTAAACTTCTTTAAATTAATTTAAGGCTATTTTAATAGTCTTCTTGAGTTGGTTTTTCAAACAAATATGTCAAACGAGCGATCGGAATAATTCTTTCACCAACTTTATTGTCAATTTGTTAACTATTAATTTGCATGATTGAGTTCCACACCTGTTGGAGACATTTCATTGTTGGCATTCTTGGCGACGTGAAAGAACGCATTACCTAGGCTTCAATCGCGTAATCTATGACACCATTTTATCTATCCAATCCTTGCTATTACTCACAATTATTTCATGTTCACATGCTATAAACGAAAAACACCGCACCAATCTCATTTTCGATTTCATCGTGCTTTTTTTAAAATTAAGAAAGATGTATTGTCATTTCCATTGTTGAAAGTCTTGTGTAATTATCGTATGCTGCATGATATTTACAAGAACATTTGTCTCATAATGCATTGAATCTTATTCCCGCATTTGTAATTCAAAAAAATTTCTTCATTCTTTAATGTTTTCAATAAGAAAGAAATAGCAATTAATAAAGGAAAAATTGATAAATTTGAGACATCAATAATGACGCGTTTTATTGAAAACGTTTTTAGAGTAATTTTCATCAGAAAAGTTATATTAAAACTCCAATAAAGCTTTCAGTTGCGAACTAGTGTTAATGCTCATTTAAGATTTAAAAATTAGTTATAATTTAATCAATTTCAATAAATTTTATGAGTTAGGAACAAATAAACCAGTATTAATTTTTATATATCAGGATAGTAAAGAATTCCCGCTGTTAATTTTTCAAAATAATAAGTAAGGAGGGTTATAAACCTTTTTTAATTAAATGCTTTCATATTTATTTAAAAATAATATAATTTATAATTTGTTAATAATTTGTAAAGAATAATATTCAAGTGTGTGTCTTGTACTTTAAGTGTCATGTAGTGTAGTAAGAAATATTTCAGAATTTCGCTTATTTTATATTTTGTGAATATTGAATAGAAATAACTTCACATAAATGTTTATTTACGATGTGGAAAAAATATATAAAATATTACTAAATTCATCAACATAAGATTTTATTAATATTCATTCTTATTAAAATTCTTTTTCCAGCCCATAAAACAATTACATTGGCCGATATAGCATGGGTGGTAGAAAGTAGACCTCACATCTTTTAGGTTGCGAGTTCTAACCCTAGCTGCCAAAGAATCCCCTCGTGTGTGGTGGCTGACGCGCGCATAAAACTGTCGTGGTCACGAAATCCTCCATGGCGAGAGCAGTTCCACTGGGGGTACTATATCACAGATGACCGTTCTCTGGTTCGGGTGTAAATTTTGATTTTTGAATAAAATGTACGAATGAAGTCCTCCTTTTAAAAAAGGGTTGTGACGCGTGAGTAGCTAAGTGGCACTCTTGACTTTAGATGGCTCTAATGAAAAATAAACAAGAGACACTTCGGTATAAATCACAAAGTCTCTTTAATCAACGGGCTTTTCAATGACCAGTGCCAAAAAACAGCAACAAAATTGCATTATTAATTCTTTTAATTCGGAAAACTAATTCAATGCAAAATTACTCACTTAATAATAGGGCTAGTTCATTGCTCCTGTGTGCGTGTACGCGCTCGCGTGTGTGTGTGTTTTAAGTCGAAATTCCCCGAAAAATTAATCTAAGAATTTTGCCATTCTATAGGCATTTTCAATGATTAAAATTGGGAAAAAAATAAATAATGAATGATGTTCACCGTCTTGAATGGTGCTTGAGAGGAGACACCAAAGCACAAAAGGTTAAACCTATTTATATCACTAGATTTTGTGAATTGTTAACAAACATGAATTAAATGCTTTTTTAGATAAAAAGAAACGCAAATTTAGTTTTTAAGAAATGTGTATAACTTTCTTCACTTAAAAAGAAACTAAGTCTTCATTTCAACTTCTATTTGCATTGTTTATAAGCGTTACAGTTTTTAAATAACATAACGTAAAATTGAACTATCACCGATTTACTTTTCTAAAAATAAAATTCAATCAAAACTGTTTCCGCTAAAATATATTTATCTCCCAGATCAAGTATAAGATTACGTAGCATATTACCAATCCTTTTCTGAAATGTCATAAAAGAAAACATCTAAATAAGCCAGGATAATCTCTAGGAAATTTTAATCATTCATTATCTGATTTCCTCGGAAAAAATACGTCTTAAGCAAAATTCAAAATTGAATATCATAGCTTTGTTCTGAAAAGATTACAAATCTCATACATATAAATTCAAAGTATGACTGAAAAACAAGACTTTCATTACTATTTTATTACAAAAATTGACTGTTCCATTTCGTCTAAAGATATTAGATGAATACGTTTCAAAATCTAGACTTTTTTTAAGGTTTCGAAGCTTTAAACGTAATAGTCTAATCTATATTCAAAATTAAATATAGTGATCCTGGAAGCATTACAAAATTATACAGAACAAAGAAATATAAGATATACAAATAAATTGTTTATATTAACTTATAATGGAAGTATTAAATTTACAAATATCTATTTTATATCACCTCGCTTAGAGTAGTATATCCAAACAATATTTGTTTTCACTCAGGCATTTGATAATAACTAAGAAAATATGAATTAAATACAACTGTTGTATAAATTGTGAATTTTTAAATTATTAGAAGGTGTCTATTAATTGTAGTATTTCATATAATATCTCAATGAAAAAAAGTTAATTCTGAGAATCAAATGTCATGTTTACTAATTAATTTTCTCAAACAATCCTCTAAAGCTACAATTTATACTCCTGCATATAAGAATAAAAAATGCTATGAAAGAAAACTTTAGGGGATGTCTTAATAAAGGCGAATTCGAAAACAAGAATTTCTATTTTCTTCTTTATATAATTTTATTTATTATCAAAGACAAAATAGGCACATTATCTCTTTTTCGTTAAAAAAGTTTTTTTTTTTTTTGCAAAAGTGAAATCTGAGAAGAGAAAAAAGCACCCAACGAAGTTCTAAGATCTCTTCTTTTTCAAAGAAGGTAGAATAAATAGTTCAAAGTTTTAATAACTTTTTACAATATGCCAATGTGTTTCGAGAAAGCATTTTTTAAAAATCGCATGCAGTTTTAAAACTTTCTTGTGAATTAATTGTAACAGAATATTCAATCTTATTTGCAAATGTTTAATAAAAAAAAAAGTATTTGTCTGTAGTTCGCCATGTTTGACTTCAATATCATTCCTTTCAAGAAAATTACTAGAATTCTGTAATACAGCACTAAGAGAAAATTTCATAAAGATAGAGTTTCAATAACAAAGGGTTTCAAGAAATTTAGTCAATGTATATTCAAGGTATAATTAAAGGTTCAAAAAGCATTCATGTTAGTGATCTCGTCCAATTCCGAGAGTATCCGATTTCTTCTTAAGTGCGCTAAGTTCAATTATACAAATTTTCATGGCAGAGAAAGATATATTTGTCCAGTAATTGTAGATTTGAGGTTATGCTATATCAAAAAAAGGAAAAGAAAGAAAAGAATTTTTTTTCTTACCCACAAAATGTTTGATTTATTGATTCAATACGGTATTATAATAGTCAAGAAACTTTAAACTCAATACCTTTTCACCTCTTTGGTGAATTTCAACTTTTCAAAATTTCTATGTATTAAAATGTTTTTTGAATAATATCTGTTTATTTATCTATATAAAATTCCACTTATGAGTTATAACACAAGTGTAATGATTAATATAACTAAATTTGATATGAGATCAGCATCTCAATATTTTGAAGAATTGGATCAAATTTTAGGAGCTTACCAAAGGAAAGTAGTTGAGTTAAATTTTGGGATATAGTTTTATTATTAGAATTTAAGTCTGTGAATCAAAACGACTGAAGTTATCAACTGATCTATCAATATATACCGTCATTCAAAATGATTAAATCATATTTTTTCTTGTTTAACCAGGACACTCAAATATTTACGAAATCGCATATCTAATTGGTATACAGTATATTTTTCAAACAATTGGAAAATCATTTGAGTAAATATTTGATTCCCCCAAATTAACTTAGATATCCAAAACTGGATGCCTAATGCCATTAAGTTTGTTAACATAATTTTTCAAAAACCTTTATGTCTGAAAATATGGAAAATTAAATTAAAACATTCAAGAAAATTGGTAATTTTTAAAGAAATTTTTTAACTTTAAATTTATGCACAAGAAAAATATGTTAACGATTTAAATTTCGGTGCCTTCTGAATTTAATGACACCCAGAGAATCAAATTTTGTTGAGATTACTCAAAAAGTGAGTATGAAATTCTGCAAAAATTACAGAATCTGCAAACGAAAACTTGTTTGTAAACTTTCCTGTTGACAGTATTTATTTTTTATTTTCTTAACATAGTATTTTGATATACGAGGGCTATTTTTTTCCAACCTCCGATGGGCTATAAATAAAAGACGGGTGAATATAAAAAATGATTTTATTACCAAAAGTAATGCACAATAAAGGTTACTTCTCTACAAAGTCCCCTTGACGATTAAGTCATTTGTCATATCTATCAACAAGCTTTACAATACCTTCATAAAATGGTGCCGCCAATTATTTGAAATGAGTTGTGACAGCTTCTTTGAGCTCCTCGTCAGTTTGGAACCGCTGCCCCCAACCACTTCTTCAGTTCAAAGAAAAGATGAAAGTCACTCGACTCTAGGTCGGGACTATATAGTGGGTGTTGTAAAATGTCCCATCAAAATTGCTCAAGGAGCCGTTCTGTTACACGACTGCTGTGAGGACGGGCATTGTCATGGATCAGAACAATTCCAGACGTCATGCCATACCATGCCTTTCGACACCATTCACGAACAACACTATCACTCATAATGTTGTCTCCATACACTCTACTCATTCTTCGGTGAATTTCAGCTGCACTATTCCCTTCTGCCTGCAAAAAGCGAATAACACTTCGCTATTCACACTTGGCGGGAGAATTAATTGAGGCAGCCATGTTTATGTGACTGCAGCTGAACAAGAAATGGCATGTTGGAATTGCCAGTGACAGAGCATGTGGAGGGGGAGATGCGCAGTCGCCTACTGCGCACACCCGCCACCTGCCACATGCCTGGCTTTCATAATGTACGATCGGAGGTTGAAAAAAAAACAACCCTCGTACTTAACACACCCAAACAACCTTATACCTAATATCAACAATTAAACATTATACCTAATAAAACTTCTTTTATTCATAACCAACAGAAACAAAAAATATCTGCAAAAAAATGCGTTTGGGAACATCAAGACGAAAGCAACCTAGCAGGTATCATCTGGTACAAGAAAGTGAAACAACATTTTTCTTATGTTGTAGTAAAAAGATTGTTTCTGTTCCTTATAGGAAGCTGTTTCAAAGATCTCAAGGTTCCCGTTATTGAGAGAAAAAATGCAATTCAAAACCAAAAAATTAAAATTAGAATCATATATTTTAAAATTAGGATAATAAAGAATGTTTTTGATTCACAGCTTTTTAATGAATCGAATGAAATATGTTGACTGCATATCAGTGTAATTTATTTAAAAGTCCCCGAATGACTTAAGAGGAATGATTATTTACAGATTGATTTAGAAAAAATATATAAAGTTTTTATCCCCCATAAAGGTTTGATAGGAATAAAACTTTCATATCCTATATGTTAATGAAAGAATTCGCAGGTAAATCAACTTCTGAATTTCTAGGTTCAATAGAAATTCAAAATTTATTGTTTTGGCCATCAAGTTAGAATTAATATTACACTGTCGAAGAACTGGCCTAATAGTAGCTCTTCTTATCCGTGATTCGGACTTCCCGGTTTGTGTATAGTAGCTTTTTCTGTGAGGTGTGTGAAAGAGGCCCCCTATAAAAAGGGATCCTGCAGGCGAATGTGTGTGCCATTTTCATATGAGAAAAAGGGCAGACTTCTGCCCTCTGGTGCTCAGGGACCCGTGTGCCCTCAGAAGCTACTGAACACTCGTCTTAAATCGCTGACAGTTCGTCAGCAGGCTTGTAAATTGCCATAAGTAACAATAACATAACATTACTTATCATATACTTATTACATTAATTATACAGGATTGCAAGAATATCTGTTGAAATTTATCATAAAGCAGAATTAACTTACAATTACCGTTTCCAATTTCTTAGAAACGATTATCTCCTATCATCCTATAGTCTCTTGATTAGGATACAGTAAACTTTAAACCTTTCTAATATAAAATTCCTTCTCCTGCTATTGATGAAAACAGCTTGGATGCTAACATATATGGCTAGTTTCAGTTACACTGCAATGTTGTCAAAAAATTATTCCATCAAAAAACATATAAATAGTTATTATTTTCAACTTTTTTCATCCTGCTTAAAATTTCAATAATTTTGTTTTTTCCAATGTTCTTAAAATAAACAAAATGTTAAATCCCAAAAAAATAATTGATTGATTGTAAAAATAATCCATTTGTTAGAATATTTCTTTACCAAGCTTTTCTTTATGTCTTTTTTTAGCTGAAAATGAACGGTCATTATTTTTGTTTGGCATATGCTGCAATAATATGTATCTGAAATAAAATGTATAAAAGAATGAGAAATAAGGGAAGAAACTTTATTCTCTAAAGCGGCGTTAATTTTCTTTTAATTTGACATTTTAATATCTGAACGCTATTATTTTTCTAGAAAATTTGCACAATAATTTAAAAATTTCAGTTAAGCATTCCATTAAGCTAATTTTTCTTTAAATTTGTTACAAAAATTCCATATTTAATTAATAGATGAAATAAAAGTCTATTCTTGCAGAAAAAGTTAATTTTTGAAAATACGATGAAATAAATCATAACAATAACTCCAAACTTCTAATAAGATTAAGTTAATTCTTTCCATTTTAACTTTTCCCAAGTTAATATGAAATTATTACGATTAACTTGCAAACAAATTATGCGCCTTAAGTTAATTTTTATACTTTATGAAAAATATATCAACTACGCTGTTAATATAATTTACTCATACAATGCACAGATGATTAATTATTAAATTTAAAGTTGTATAAGTTTGCTTAAGATCATTCCAACTGGTTATTATCCCAAATTATTAATTTTAATAACGCCATCAAATTAAATGTCATTATATTTTTAGCAAAGACATTTAACTAATTAGAACTCTCATGTAAAATAATTATCTGGATTAATTATAAGTGTAATTTATCAGGAAAGGAAAAAATGAATATTTTGTAGAAAATCATTTTAAGCTACAGTTAATGCATTCGACTTTTACTCCAAATCATGAGCTTATATTAATAATTTTAAGACTATTTTTCTAAAAAAGATTTTTTAAAAATACGATTGAGAATAAATTTAAGTGATTAACTTGTCCAATATTACAAACTTAAGAATTTTAAAAGAATTTCAACACAAAGAAAAAAAAGGGATGACTTTCTATTAAAGTTAATCTTCATTTAAAGTATACTCTTCCTTTTCAAATTATAAAAAGAAATTTCTGCAGACTGTTACGTTATTATTTTGTATTAATTCTTTATCTCGCATCGATTTGAATATACCCGTAACTGTAAAATAAATTATCTGATGTAATTATAAATTCATTTTAAGGACTTTTTTCATTACATTTTTTCAGAATATTCTGAAGTCATCGAAAATAATTAAAACGAATCTCAGTGGCACGACAGCCCATGTGGGCCAAGACCTACATTTCCCATATCTGCTTTCTTGAGCGAGGTCCCAGGTTGTCAGGTTTTTGTCCTTGTTAGGTGATGGTCTAACACGGACCGCCCAGTGTTTAGTTCCCAAATATGTTTGGTTCTCAGTTTCATAGATCCATTGAAGGGATGAAAAGTTAAGTGCTCAGTCAATGGTATCTAACCTCAAACATGTGCATTAGGAGAGAGAAACTCTACCACTAAGTCACCAGGCTTACCAACAAAAATAGTAAAAAAAAATTCTGAATTATCTTTTTTTACACATTCACTGCCACTGACGTGCCTGTGCGTTATAAATAATATGTAATTGTACCAAACCATCTATGTTATTAGATGACGCCACCTTCTCTACTACAGTTAAAAAATAGCAAAGAAGGGGTCATCTAATTAGATAGATGGTCCTGATATAGGCGTAGGTAGTGTGAACGTGTTAAATAAAACAAAAAAAAATTACAGTTGAGTTTTGAAACGATATATCTTTAAAATTTTGGATCTAAAGCAAATATTTGGGTAAAAGTTAGAGAGCATATTCATTGTATAATATTAAGTATTCATTGTATTTTTCAAAAAGAATTACATAATCTGAAAACATTCAGAGTTTAATTATAATATCTTTTTAATCTTAACACAATAAGAAGCAAAATAGAGAAATTTGATTCAACATTCTGATGTTAAAAGAACCTCTTCAACTTTTTGCTTACATAATCAATATAAATATTTAACAAAAAAAAATGCCTCCAGAATTTGTCTCAAATCAAAGTTGAGCGCATGAAAAAGCTCTACATAGCTTCAAAACACATATTTACGCTTATTGCGAAAACAGAATATTTTTTTCAAACAAATAGTGTTTGCAACATGCAATTCAGAAACATGACCCACACAAAAATATTTGGAACACTATAAACTTGATTCAAAGTATAAATTCGATGCAGTTGGGGGTACTGGAATGGCATGAAGTAGAAGAAAACATAAAAAGAACAAATAAAAAAATAAAATATTTATTCCATGTTGTGAAATAGATTGAATTAGAAAGAATAACAAAATATGTCACACATTCTTTTGAATTTCCTCCAATAGTTGATAAATATAAATTTTTACATTTTAGAAGAAAGAGTAGAAATTTTTTCTCCCTTTAGTGAATTTTTAAAAAAGATATGATTTGTCCCCACAGAGAATGACTTTCATTTTGTTACAGCGATGATAGAATTTTTCATTTGGAAAGACTAAAGTGAAATTATTTCTCTATTGAATAAGAGGACTCGGTACCTCAAAAAAAATTCGACTTTGCAATTGCTTTTATAATAAACTTGATATTTCGTAAAGTAAAAATATCCAATAAATATACAAAAATCTCATTAAAATATAATTATTTTATTCTAAGCGAAAACTGTTAGGAGTTAGGAGTTTTCAATATGGAATCTCTTTTTGAATTCCTTTTTGATTTCAAGGAATATGCAACCAAATTTATTTACTAACTGTTACTTGCAAACAAATTTATATTACATGAAATTTAAGTGAAAAAAATGACAAACAGTTTTTTTAATTGCAAATGAAGGATAAGAAAATTTTATTACTCTGAAAACACATTATGAATATTCACTTTAATTTATAAAAAATGCATAAAATATTAAAGATTTTTCAGCAATCCAGAACTATTTTATAACTACTTTTATTATTCTTATATAAATATTTTGCTATTATCAGATTAAAAAAAATTAGTTAGGCTGTTAACAGAATTTACTAACATCTGAGTAAAGGATTAATTATTTGACTTAAAATTATATTCTTTGTCTTAGATCATTGTAACTGGTTATTATCCCAAATTATTAATTATAATGGATTTATCACCTTAACTATCATTACGTTTCTTAAAAGAAACATTTAACTTGTTAGAGCTTTTATGTAAAACAATTATCTGGATTAGTCGTAAGTGTAATTTATCAAGAAGGAAAAAATGAGTATTTTGGAGAAAGAAATATTTTAATGTTTTTAGGTAAAATATTCGACTTTTACTTCAAATCGCCAGCTTATATTAACGAGTCCAGACAAGATTAAGAAAAAAATACAATTAAGAATAAATTCGATAAACTCGTTTGTTTAGTGATGCAAACTTAAGGCAAGAAGTTTGAGAAGTATTCCAACAACAACAGCAAAAAATTATATTAAATTTAATCTTTATTTAAATGTCCTTTTTTTCTCTCAAATTTTGGAAGGAAATTGCTGTAAACAATCTTTGCTGCTGAAATTTCTGTAACATTTCTTTGTTGCATATAAATGTGAATTTTTCCACAATTGAAAATAACTTAACCACTGAAATTATAAATTCACTTTAAGGACATTTTTCATTTTATTTAGAAACCCTCTGATAAAATAAATAGTAGAATTAAATATCGAAGATCTCTATTAAATAAATTCCTGCTGAAAATGAAATATTGCTTGATTATCTACTTCTTAATATCTACTTGATTCTTAATATCTACTTCTTAATATCTACTTGATTCTTAATATCTACTTCTTAATATCTACTTAATATCTACTACTGATTATCTACTTGATAACATGATACAGTGTAATAATCACACTAAATGAATACTTTGCGTATATTTAAATACATCAGTTCGAGACCAAAGAGTTTTGATAATTTAAAGAGAATTATAACATTAACCACGATCATATTAAGCAATTTGTGCTGCATCTTTAAAATGTGCCTTGCAAAAAAAAATGTAAAAATGAAATCTACTATCATAAGTTTCAAGTTATGCGATAATTTTTTTTAATTAATTAAGCCAAATAATTAAAGTCATTAACAGTTTTAAACCTATTTCAAACAATCACGAGAATTCTCTATCGATCTATCCCAATATATGTAATGATATTTTAAAGTTTACTTTTAATTCAAATCAATTTCCTAATTTTTAGCACAATTTAGCCCATATTAACTTCCTTCTAAAATGTTCTCTAATTTCCTGATCCCATTCCACTTTTATATCTAAATAATTCAACAAAAGCTTTGTAAAATTGCTGAATCGATTAAAAGTCGTTACTTTCACACTCTCTGTGTGACGGGGTAGAAATATGCTCATCAAGCAAATTCTTTTTAAAAGATCCCCGTATTTCCCTTATCAGAATATTTCCAAATGATTTCCTTCCTTTGCGATTTCCATATGATAATCAATAAATCAATGATAAAATTTCACATACATTAATTTAAATAGAATTTTAATAAAAACATTTTTATATACATACAAACGCTGTTTCCTAATTTCTGAGATCATAAAACAGTTTCATAATGGATTAATCTGAAAACAGGACTCAAATCCTACAATGTTTCCCACTTAAAAATGTATGAATTGACATTTCCCTACCGGAGGAAAGAGAAAATATCAAAACTGTTTCTTATCAAACCTGTTATTAATTAAATTTTATCAAAACTGTTATTAATTAAATTTTAT
>JAPMOQ010011986.1:154377-210354 GCA_026543055.1 Argiope trifasciata
GCTAAAATATATTTTATAATAAATATTTCTTTTTTATGCTTTAGTCATTGCCTACAAGATTTCGTGCTCCCATATTCCTTGACTACGCAATTTAGTGCTTGAAAACTCCCTAACCAAAACAACATGATGTTCTCACATAATAGAAAACTTCATAATGAAAGGATTTTGCATAACCTTCTACTGTGCATTAAGTTGGATCACTCAGTTTAGTTTAGTTATATTAACGACCCGTTTAAAGCAACACGAGGGCTATTTTGGGACGGGCCGCGTAATTTTGAACCAAGATCAGATGACGAGGACGACACCTGAACTGGCACCCCCCTCCCCACACCACACCAGTGGGAGGACGTTTGGCCTGACAGATTTAACGTGCAAGAGACCCCCTCACATGACGGCTCTTCGGTGGAATCGAGTCTCGAACCTGAAACCTTTCGGTTCCGAAGCCGAGACCTTACCACCAGGCCACCACGGACCTTTTAAGTTGGATCACGTCTAATCAAATACAGCATATAGTTATGTCATGTATAGAAGGTGTATACTAAGAATTTTTCTGATTATTTTTTTCGAGATAGTTAATGAAAAAATTAATCGAAAGTTTAAACTTTGTCTTTAATAACAAAATGATAGATGCCATTTTTATACAATTTAAAAAACAAAGCTGTAAGGATGTTGGAATCACTTATATTTCTATGCAATGCTTCCTTTAAATTTAAGTAAAATATATAAATAAGAATATTATGTTTTGAAAACCATATTTTTCGTCTACATTTATATTTATATTATATACTAGCAGGTATAAATGATTCGCATAATCTCTATTGCGCATTAAGGTGGACTACGCCGGGTGCAATGATATTGAAAATGTATTTTCGTAAACATTTGCGAGCTATTCAATTAGGAGAACATTTTAAAATAAAAAATAAAAAGAAATTAAAACAAATCCTTGTCATTTAAAAATGTTTTGTCTTAGAAGTTTGAATTTTTATTGAACAGATTGTTTAAAAGAAAGAGTTTGAAAAAAAAAGAGATTTAAAAGAGAAATTGTTTAAAAGAATATAAGTTGTAGAAACCACAATATGATTTATTTTAATAGACTACTCATTACAGTGAAGAATAATATATTAATTAAAGCTCATGGAGATTTAAAAGTTGTAAATATCGTCTAATTTCAAAATATGTTGGATTTTGCAGAAAAAAATGTTTGAACTCATTGAAAAGATTTTAATCTGACAGAAGAATTTCATATATTTTGCATATGATTTCATAAATTTTGTATCAAACACTAAATTCTAATTTGTATAAGTGAATTTGTAAAATTTTTATGACGTCAAAAATGCCTTATCTTACATGAATTTACATTTCTGAAATAGCGATTTAAATCAAAAAAGCGGACAAAATAACTTCCAAGAATTATAAGAATAAAAGGTAAGAAGAAAAATTTTCATTAAATTCTAATTAAAACAACAGTATTTCTTACACAAAAAGTATGAACAAAAATATAAAAGGAATTAATAGTCTGAATATTCTATATTTGCTTCAAACTAAGAATTTGAGCATAAATGAAAGTAAAATGTTTTTATGATGTCAAAACCGCACTCTTTTACTTAAGTTAATACTTTTAAAACTGTGATTAATCTATACTTAAAATAAAGCTCAATGTGTAGGTGTGTGTGTGTTTGTGTGCGTGTGCGTGCGTGCGTGCGTGCGTGCGTGCGTGCGTGCGTGTGTGTGTGTGTGTGTGTGTGTGTGTGTGTGTGTGTGTGTGTGTGTATTGGAGCTCTACAGGCCAGACCGTTGGACCTACAGCTACCAAATTTGGTGCATGTACACCTTGGAGGTCGGGAATGTGCACCTCGGAGCCCTTTTTTCGAATTTTAAATTAGAATTTGAATTAATTAAAATTTAAGCCAAATTTCGACGTTTTTCCGCTATAACTTCCGAAAATATTATTGCGTAATCATGATTTTTATATCAATTTAAAGATTAAAAAATTAGCTTTCTAACGATATCAGGATTTTTAGTTTATAACGTAAGGTTCTATTTTTAACGAATTTTTAAAGAAATATTTTAACCATGTTTTTATCACATGACTGGATAAAATAAAAGAATGCCGGAAGTTCGGAAAAAAACTATCATCGTAAATCAAGTCTAAGAAATGCAACTTTTAACACGTGACTGGATAGAATAAAAGAAATATAAAATGTGATATTTATAAAAAAATAAATGCAAAGTAAAAGATTCTATGATCGTTTGCAATATCTAAATAATTAATTCAATAAATCTTCTTTATGGTAAACCTGATCGAATTTAGACAGGATATGCATTGGAATCCCGACTTAATGTCATATTTCTATTATCGTTTGCAATATCTGTATCATTAATTCAATATTTGTTTTCATTATAAAATGTGATAGTTTCTAAAAAAATAAATGCAAAGCTAAGGTTTCTATAAAATCTACAAGAGCACGTCAAAGGGAAAAAATTAGGTTTTATCACCGTGTTGCCATCATTTTGTCGAAAGTTCAAATTTAAAAAAAAATTTAAAACTATCATCGCAAATTAAATCTGAAGAAATGCAACTTTTAGCACGTGACTGGATAAAATAAAATAAATATAAAATGTGATATTTTCTTTAAAAAATGCAAGGCAAAGGATTCTATGATCTTTTGCAATATTTAAATCAAAAATTGAATGAATTATCTTTATTTATACAGGATATGCATTCAAATTCCTTTCCAATGGCCAATTTGTAAAATATTATTAATATGCATATATATTGTTTAATACTATTAATTTGATCTAAATGAAGTAAATAATTCCTTTTTATGTTGTTTGAGTCAAACAATGCATTTATGAATAATGAGTTTTAGATTTCTTCATACTTTGCTCAGTGAGCCACATTTTACAAAATATTTTTACAAATATTTTAAATAAACGTTGCTACATCAATCAGTCTTCTAAATCAATCATTTAAACTGACTGATTTATAAAATTAAAGAATATTATTAGGAAAACGTATTCTTTTAGAGCTTTCAGTCCATCATCTTAAAGAAAATATTAATTTCAGACCAATCAATGCCCGGAGTTACTTCAAGGCTAATGAATAAGTGATTTAATTGAGAATTTTAGAACCCATTACTCATGGCGAACCAGCTGGTGGCCAAAGGCGGCTAGTTCAAAATAAATGAACAAAATAACTTCCAAGGATATTCATTTTAAGACATAAAAATAATAAGTATAATATTTCTATTTAGTCTAAATAGAAAAAGAAAAAAATACGAAAAACTGTATGTAACTTTCTGATGTTAAAACTACCTCTACAACTTCTTGTACACATAATCAACATAAATATTTGATAAAAAGTTGCAGCACAATCCAACTGAAATGAAGGTCTAGCGTATAAAAAATCTCAACATAGCTTAAAAATACGTATTTACTCATATTACGAAAACAGAATGTTCTTTTATATGAACATTATGTATGCAAAACGCAACTCGGAAACATAATCCCCAGCAAAAATGTTTTGAACAATGTCAACTTGATTACAAGTGTGAATTCTATATAGTTGGGGTACTGAAATAGTATGGAAAAATAGAAGGAAGAATACATAAATTACATATTTATTCCACATTCTGAAATAAATGGAATGAGAGAGAATAAAAAATATACCAAGTATTCTTTTGAATTTTCTCCGATAGTTGATAAATATTAATTTTTCCGCATCATCCAAGGGCACAAAAAGGGAAACTAAAACACAGATTTAAAAAAAGACATGATTTTCCACCACGGATAAATGTTTTCATTTTTTTACAAGGGTAATGGAATTTTTCATTTTGAAACAAGAAAGTGAAATCGTTTCTCTATTGAATTTATGAATAAAATATTCTAAAAAGTTTTATTACTATTGCTTTTATATTATGCAAATTGATATTGTTTTGTAAAGTAAAAATGTACAAAAAAGTCTCATTAGAAAACGACAATATTATTCCTAGCGAAATCTTTTAGAAGTAAAATTTGTTTCAAAACGAAGTTTGTTTTCGATTTCCTGTTGCTTTCAAGCAATAAGCAATCAAATTTACTTATTTATTGTTACTTTCAATCAAATTGGTATATTTTTACAAAAAAGATACATCAAACAGATTTATTTTATTTGCAAATGGAAGATAATAAAATTCTGATTATTCTAAAATAACATTATTATTGCTCATAGTAATTCATATAAGTTGCATAAAATATAAAAGATATTTCAACTTTCTAGGACTATTTGATTACTACTTTTATTAATCTTATATGAATAGTCTACTTTTTGAATATTTGCGTTTCATCAGAAATTTAGGAAAATCAATTGAAAATAGTTTTTCGAAATTGAATATATAATTTAAGTTGATTTATTAAAAACTTATTTTCTAATTGAAGTTTCATTATTAAAATTCTACTCAATTTCGAACTTTCTGCTCAAACATTTAAAGCAATGCAATTTTTTTTTAACTGGTTTCTGAGTATCTCGAAATTTACTATAAAAAGGAAAAGAAGCAAGTTATGAATTTATGAATTGATGTGCATTATATAGTTAAAAGTTTGTTTATAGGACAATTCAAATTTAAGATCAAAATCTTATGAATTCAACAAGATCATATGAATTCAGAAGCATATAAAATGCTTTTATTTTGCTTGAAATCAAAATGTAATTTCTAAATAAATAGATGATTTTACGGCATAAGAAATTTGATTTTTTTAAAACTCTATTATTCACTAAATCCGAGACAGTTGTAAAGTTAGTATAATGAGTGTTCAAATGAAACGGCGCCTAACGACACCTTGAGTATAAATAAAGACTGCATTCAAAATATACACCAAAGACCTGAGCACAGCGATCCCATTGGTTAATGAGAATAAAGATTCCTTGTTTCCATAATTCGCGTGGCGTTGACGAGATGCAGTTCTTCACAGCCTTCATTAGTTTGCCTTCGGAGGTCAGCTACTTGTTGAATTTCTCGAGCACTGAAGAACCATTATACCCGATGTGTACTGTGAGACAATACGAAGACTACGCAGTTCCAGCAAGAACACGCTCCATGATAACGCGCTTCCACACGCCTCCAGGGTCACATATGCGGAACTGGTCAAGTTCAAGCGGGAGAAGCTCAACCATCCACCCTATAGCCCAGATATGTCGCCCTGTGATTTTCTTCCTTTTTTGTCCTTAGAAAAAAACACCTGTAAGGGAAGCGTTTCTATTTGGACGGCGATTTCAAGGACACTGTCAATGAATGTGTCTCGTCACGGCCATAGAATTCTGGGAACAGGGAATCTTTCGACTAGCTAAAGAACGGGATCGTTGTGCTCAGACCTATGGTGAATGAATGAAGTCTTCATTTATACTCGAAATATCGTTCCGTGCCTTTTCGTATGAGCATCCCTTTTATTTCTAAAGTAATTACGGATGTACAGGCGAGAAACCAACAAATTATGACATCTGCATTAAAAACGAAAATGCGATTCATGGAGATAAGTCATTAGCTTTACATACAAAAATTAACTTTTTAAAAGAGCAACAAAGAACGCATAGCAAACTAGCATGTCAAATAAAATTAGAATTTTGCTTGAAAACAATGACTCGAAATTAGGTATATTATCTGCTTACATTTCAGAACTGTTTAGTTCATTGCCATCAAAATACATATTTTTTTTTCTTTCCTTTGATTTTTGTCATGAAATAACATTTTTATGTTTTGTACAAAATCCCATGAAAATCTTTCAAAATAATGAGTGAAGAAAAGAATTCGAATCATTTCTACTACATTTGTTTCACTGGAATTGAATGTTAAGCTTATTTAATTTATAAAAATGAATACAGGCAGTATTTGAAAGCAAACGAAATGTCAAATCAGTTTATAATGAGAAATATTTTTGAAACTTATTTGGTTTGCTTAATGAACCAACATAGGATATATTTCAACCTAATGTAATGGGTGGTATTTGTCTAAACTGTGAAAAGAATAAGCCTAAGATGTACGTCGGCTGTAATTAAGGAGAAAAGTATATTTTTTATTAATACATTGAAAATATTTTATTGGAAAACAATATTTTTAATCACTGTAATGCGACAATATTCAAGTTTATGACATCTGATATTACAGTAAGATTTGAATTTTAAAATATCAGAGCTGTACTTTTGTGACTACTTTTTGAGAATTTGTGAAATAAAATGTAAATCTTGTAGTTATTATTATTTTTTTTTTTGAAATCAGGGACCATTTTGTTGTTGAAACTAAAAGGACAAATTTATATTATTAGCCTTTTACATTAATTTTGTTTGATACATTATCCCTATGATTTTACAAATTTAAAAATAAGTTTTCAATAGTCTAAACTCATAAAGGTGCAAGTAACTCGGTAGAAAACTTAAGAAAATCTAAAATAATTACAAAATATTAAAAGAAAATTTGATTTAATCAAACAAATTTTACAGTGATAAATAATGTGATATTTCTAATATAAGAAATCAACAATCTTTGCAATTTTTTCTGTCACTATATTTTTTTTTCAATTAATAGTTACATTAAAATAAAATTATTTATATATCCTCAATAATGTTTTTAAAACAACCTTGTATTAGAATAAATTAGAAAATTTTGAAAGACTTGATTCTGGATATTAATTATCATGCTTGGACTTAATGAGAATTTATAATTTTTATACATAGAAGATAATTTCTCGCTCTGAAGCTCAAGTAAGAACGCCTTAATTTTTCTGCGTTTCCAAACTATGTTCATTTAAATACTTATCATAGGACTGAATACCTAATGATCAAACAAAATTTAAAGTGTTTGAATTATTTCTCGGTTGCAATTCCAACATTCTCCTAGATCAAACAAAGTCAGTCAATGTTCAATTTGAGATCAAATATAAATGATGAACGGGGTTTTTTTTTTTCGAAATAAATGGAGCAAACTCCTTTTCAACTATTAAGCTATTTTGTTATAAAAAGTTTACGAAAGATCTGCCATGTTGTAAAAGAAAAATGAAACTTTCTAAAACAGGAGAACTGACTACTTTGTAACGGAAAATTTACAGAACAGTAAGACGTAGTACTTTGTAGCTGAAAGTTTACAAAACAGAAAAACCTTCTACTGAGTAACATAAATTTTACCAAACTAAAATCTGTGAACTATTTTGTAATATAAAATATACAAAACAGAAAACTATGTTTGCTGTCGAGTGTCTTTTTTTTTACATTCACCTGAAATTCGACATTTTTTTTGTATTATTGCTCTAAACACTTTATTGCCGCAATCTCATTAATGAAAACCTGTTGGCTAACGGTTTTCAAAGTTTTGTCATTAAAATGCTAACAAGAGCGATTCTCAGTTAAATGACAGATAATTGTTTTATGAAAAAAATGCAGTTTAGTTCATACAAAAGAGTAATAATTGAAATGATAATTCATTAAAAACATAGTTATTATAAAAAACCACAGATGAGAAATTTCGGGAGGCTTTTCCCTGTACTGAGAAAGGGTGTTTAAATGAATTATGATCAATAAAATAGTTTTTTCAAAGCATTGGCCAAGGACAATTTCTAAAAACAATGAAAAAGTGGGAGCGATGACTACAGTACATTAGAGCTTAGAGAGAAGTTGCGAATTGTTGCTTTTTTAAAACACTCTCAGGGATGGGCAAACTTTATCGGTCGCGGCGTTGCAATCAAAAAAAAAATTGGCGAATCAAGGTATTTTTTATTTATTTTTAAAGCTTATAAAAGCGATACAATTTAAATTTATATTAATGAGATGAATGAAATTGCAATTTCGTATTTAAAATTTCCTTATATTGAGGTTCAGAGTATGATGTACTGATTCTAACAAACGAAGAAATACTGATCTGTCAACCGGTTTCTGAAATAATTCTTTCTAAGGTTCATGATTGAAAACACTTGTTCACGTAAAGGGAAATATAGTACTGATTTTCTTGGCGTGAGATAGTAACTTTGTGAAATTTACTTTCTATAATGATTTATAAAACTCATGCATATTTAGAAACAATTGCTTCAGATGGTTGTTGGATTATAACTCAACTAATTCAAGCTCAAAATCTGACCACACTGCTTTACAATTTTCTCTGATAGGCATGGTAAAAATATCCAATTATGTTTGAATTGCACAAAAATCTTGAAATCTGCGTTCGAACTCAAAATGCAGTTTTTCAAGCATCGTCATAACTCTTACATTTCTCTTCATTTACTGAGGGTGTTGAATTTAAACTCGGGAAATGAGACAAGTCGATGGAGCCTAAAATGCACAATCTGTCACATGTGAGGTCTAATTCACCTATATTTGATTCCTATACATCTGACGCCCGAGAAATCTTACTTGTTGCTTGCTTGTCGGCGTCAATTTACAGCTATAACAGAATTTCCGCTTTTAGCACTTTCCCGATTGAAAGCTTTCTGTATTTGCTATTTCCGTTAATTTATATAATAATATACGCCAACAAGCGTTCTCTTCTTCTCCGACGGCAGCCATATTTCTATTTGTATTTAACCATATAATTAATAAGTAAAATTACATGAAATGTATTTTTTTAATTTTAAATTAAAATTTTTAAGATTAAAATTGTTTATAATAAATCTCTAAAACTCAAACTATTCTCATTCAAATTTCAAAAGAAAACAAAAATCAAGTACAAACATACGAGTTTTACATTTGATTCAACATTTATAAAATATTATTTTTATAAAAGTTTTAATAAATTCCAAGATTCTAAAAAATTCTAAGATACTTAAAAAATATTCTTAAATTAAAGCAAACGGAGATAAAAGCCCAATGAAAGAAGATATAATATGAAACTTTTTTAGAAATTTTTACTCGTCTTTGTAATTTTTTACTGATAAAATAAAAATCCAAAATTGCTGCTGTGTAAACATGATATAAAGTTAGATTGGAATTAACAATTAAATTAGAATGAGTAGCATTTAAGGAATAAACTAACTAAAAAAACTTTAATCGGTGCTTATAAATGAGATAAAAAAGCAATGAATTCTTCTAATATTAAAATTCTGTTCTTCTAACCAGAATTCTTCCTCTCTGTTATGAAGTAGTCTCAACAGGTACAATAAACTTTTCTTTTTACGAAAATGCATTCCAACATCTTTGTTTTTAATTTATTTGGTAAAAAGTCAGAAAAAATATATTTTATATAAAAAAAACTTTTCAGTAAGAAAAAAAAAATTATTCCCAATCCCTACTTTTTTTAAAAAGTAAAATACAGGGTGGTTATCACTAAAGTTCCAATTTAAAAAGGTCATAAAAGGAAACAGTGATCTAAATGTCATCAAACTTGATAATAAATTTAAAAAGATCATGGAAATTCCGTTGCAGCCAAAATAAAGCTCAAAAATTAAACATTAGAGGAGAAATAGCGCTGTATGTGTTATTATTAAGCAAAGTAAGGCATGAAGACAACGGTTTAAAATGTATTTGATCATTTTTGAACGTGTTACTCAACATGTACAATGGGGCATCCGCTATTTTCTGAAAGTAAGTTAAATCGCATTACTGCAATTTTCATCAGTAACAATCAGCATTCAGGAAGTATATATTTGTGTATAGCTTATGCATATATTTGTGTATAGCTTCTATCAGTTCCTTCAAATTGTTTGAATTTTCATCACGAATTTTCATTCATTTACGATAACACACATTGAACATGCTTTGTAACAAGGTTAAGAAACAATTGAAAGCATTTTAAACTGATGTCTTCATGTTGTGCGAGGGCAATTCCAAAAAAAAGGTCTATATTTTTCGATATACAAAGAACTGTTTATTTTCTATAATTGCTACATCACTTTAAAGATTGAAGAATGCTTTATTTTTCAACGTAATCACCATTTCGGTCGATGCATTTTTGCAGATGCTGTGGCAGTTTTACAAACAGTAAAAAACAATTTCAAAAACCCTGTGAAAGAAAGAGAAAATCTAGAGTTTGAATTTCTGTAAAAATATAAATTTTAGCTTTGTTTTTAGATTTCAAAACAAATTTATTTGTAAAACCCATTTTCTATAATTTTGTTCCTTAAGCACAATTTTTTTTATTAAAAAAATGTTTTATGTAAGAGTATCAATTTTGTACTAATTTCATTCATTAAAAAATTCTTAAAAGTTTGGGAAAATACTTAATTTTTAATTTAAACATTTTAAGCCTCTCTTAAGATTTATTATTACAATAAACTATGTCCATTTTTCCAACGAAATTTTTTCTAATGTCAAAGAATTAAAAACTGTGTTAAAATGCATATTACAAATGGAGAGATAAAAAGAATCCAACATTTCTACGAAAGTTTGAGATATCATTGACGTTATATTTCTAAAGAATGAGGAACTAAATTGACTCACTAAAAAAAAGGAGTTATTTGCAATAACATTAAGCATTATCACGGCTATATAATACATTTCAAAACAAAAGAATTAAATATTAAAACTCCGATATAAAAGATACAGTAAAAGCCTTTCATCCTTAATCAATAATTTTTTGTCTAATTTCTCATCACTTTAATAGGTAAAGTAATGCCTTAAGCCTTAAAAAAGGAAATGAAATGGTCGAGTTCCAAATAAAATTTTGAAATGAATAAAAGAAAATGATTGATTTAGAAATCAAGTTGTAACTTTAGTTGGGGATAAATCGCCAAACGTGAGAAACCTTTGGATCATCTTCTAATAGCCCGAAAACGAAAAGGGGTCTCGAAAGCGATAAATCTCCAATTTGTTGCCTAAGCATTTTGAAGCCTCATATGTCTCAAACTCTAGAATGATAAAAGTTGTTAGATATTAAAGCTTCGTGATATAAAAGCTATAAAAAAACAATTAATCCAAAATCAATTTTTTAGCTTACTCATCATTTTAAAGGATAAAGTAGTACTTCAATCAGAGACTAATAATTCATAAATTTATTTCATATAAAAAGATAGCTATATCAAAGGAATGTTAAAAATTAACAAAGTAAAGGATGAATAATATAAACGAAAGTCATTTTAAAAAACAGTAAATAATTAATACTATCATTACTACACGAACTATCATTAATTATGGATTAAAAAACAGTTCTAAAACTAAACTGATCAATAATTAAAACTTAAACTATCTTATTTATTATCATTTGTCATTATGATTGTATTTATTTTGCATTTCAGTAATTAAAATGACATAGTTCCTAATTTAATCTCAATTTATTTTTGAGTTTTATCGTTAATGATAACTGCGAAAACGCACATTTAATAGTTTATTTAAACATTCAGCGTGTTTTTCTAACGGTTTCAGTTACAAATTAGAATTGGAAGCAATTACTTTGCTAAAAAATTCTATCACCGCTCATTTCCTTTAACTGTTTAAATACTGATACTTTATTTATAGCCCATTTAAAAAGTTTATTATAATTACTTCTACTTAATCCTAGAATAAATAAAAACTTTGGAATCAATTTGGAATTTTAAGAAATTAAAATTTTGCGATTGAATTAAATGACAACTGTATCGTCAGTTTTAATAAAAATTGCGGTGTTCTTATGTAACGGAAATAAAGAAAACGATTATTAATGAAAACATTTTTTTAAACAATTTTATTCATTATTTTCTGCAACAAATTAAAGTATTTTTAATGAAAGTTATTATTATTTTTATGACTTAATTTAAAATTCGTCATGCCAGGTTTAACTCAGACAGTTATAAAATTGCAACTAGGCAGTGTTCATGTATAAAAAGAGACTGATTTATGTTTGCCACAATTTCATAAGATTCAGGCATTCCACATTTGGCACCAAATTGCCGGTTTGATTTCCCTGAATTTTTCATTTTATTGTGCATCGTATTAAAATGATGGATATTTATACAAAAAAATATAGTACAGAAAAGGTCAATATGCCTAAATTTGGAAAACTATAGAAAATGAAAAAGAACTCAACTTCGCAACAGAAAGAGCAAAAAAAAAAAAACAGAATTATTCAATGATAAATTTTTTCATGCCAAAAAAACTCCACCTAATTCTACAAACGTATGCGCAATAAGAAAATATTATGTTTTGTCCCGCCTAGACAAGTACTTGTCATCGATCGAAGAAGCACTGTCTACTGGCCGTCTTACAACTGGTCGAGTGTAAACCCGGGATTACAGTAAATATTTTTGAAATAAAATTATTTTTCAACTTTAATAATATATAGCATAAAAATAATGAAATAAAATTTTATTTTAATCTTAAAATAATGAATTATTATGCTTTAAAAACCGGATCAAAACGCTTGACATCGAGGTGTCATCGAAACGTACGACTCAAGAACAAAACTTGGAAACTCTAGAACCTCAAGAAATAGATAAATATCGACTACAAACAAGAAACAAATCAAGCTAATTAAAAGCAAGATAAAAAATTTAAATAAACATTAATATTATAATTTTAACTCATTTTGAGTTAATAGAAAAATATTTTATTTTAAATTTATAAGATCGGTTCGAATGAAAAGGTATGAAACATCGTAGCAACTTAACTGTTTACATATCTGCCCGTGCCGCTATAGAAGAAAGTAGCGTAATATCTAGTGATGCGATTGGTATTTCCAGCGTGACTGGAGACTCAGAGCATGCGCGTGCATCCGCATGTGCAGGAGATAGCAGATGCTCTTTCAAAGAGGGTCTCCCGATTCTCGTGACAGTGCATATGAAGAAACGATGGCGTTCACACTCCAAAATTAGACGATTGAGGAGACACCCCCCCCCCCCATTAACTCCGATGTGAGACACTCCAAAAACTACGCAGGTCCATCAAGGACAAAATCGGGGCTATTCACGATGGGTGTGGGTCTGCTCCATGATAACGCGTATCCACATGTCTCCAGGATCACACGTAGAACTGGCCGAGTTAAATTGGGAACAACTCGATGTCAGGGCATGTCGCCCTAAGATTTTAATGTGTTTGGTTCCCTGGGAAAACATGTGAAAAGGAAACGCTTCACAGTGTACAGCGAACTGAAGGATGCTGTGAAGAATTGAATTTTGTCACAGGAATTCTGGGAACGAGGAATCTTTCAGCTTGTTAATCAGTAGGATCGTTGTGCTGAGACCCATGGAGTATTCTTTGAATAAAGTTTTCATTTTTACCCTCATTGTTATTTCGAACCCCTTCATTTCAACCCTCCTTGTACAAAACTTTTAAACATCAAGAAATAAATAAAAATCGACTACATTCATTACAATAAGAAACAAATTGAGCTAATTAAAAGTGAGATAAAAAACTGAATAAACAGTAATCTTATAACTATTTATTCATTCGGAAATAATAGGAAAGATATTTTTCTTTAGATATACGATTCGAAGCAATATACTAAAATTATCTCATTTAAATCTATAGTTCTCACATTTTCCCCCCAAAAGAATTGTTTGTTCAGTTAAAATTATCAATATTTGTAAAACCTAAAAGTTTCTTTAGTATTATTTTTGAAAAAAAAATGAATTAATACTTATTTTCATATGTACTCCAAATTAGTTTTTACTTAAAAATGGGACTGAATTTTATAAACATTTGCCTAGAAATCATAACACTACCGAAAAGATATTTAATGTCAAAAGGACTAAAATATATTACTATTTGGTTTTAAATCAAAAAATTTTATCAAATAACCAAAGTTCAAGGAATTTATTTCCATATCTAAATTAAAAATAATTTATAAATAATGTAATACTGTAAATGGGAATCATTAATCTGGTTTTATAAATACTAAATGTAAATATTATAATAAATGATTTTTCACTCTGATTTTGACATATAAAATGGAGCAATTTAAAATCCATAACGAAACAGATTATTTCTGTCAATACATTCAGCAAATTTTCAAAGAAAAACATTTTATTTCGATTTTTCTATAGAAATATTGAACTCATATTTAAAATGTATTTTCTTCTATCCACCTTTGGCGACCAGCTGCTTTGCCATGGATATTACGGTTTAAGATTTTCAATTAAATACTTACGTACCTTGCTCTCTCTATAACTTATCAGTCAAATATATTTAAACTTCGAAGTTCAATCGTCACTTAACTCGTGTTATTAAAGAAGCCTTGCGATTATTTGTTCGTTGCACTATATATGTCTTTGATTTGCAATAAGCTGTTATGGAATGGTGTGGAAAATATCACATCTTATATTTATTCCATAGCATTACGCTACCCTTTCAACACGTGCTGAGCATCACACATTCCTCTGTTTAATTTGCAATAATAGTTAATTTAATCATTCCGTAAAAAGTCTACAATTGAAGCTCACAGAATTCTTGTGGAGACTTATGCCTGTCATGATCTGTCTGAAACATCTTGTAGGGATTGGTTTAGATGCTTTAAAAATAATGATTTTGATCATGAAGTTGAAAAAACGCTCTGACATTCTGAAGATGAACAACTGAAAACATTACTTCATGTCAAACGCTAGCTGATCTTACAGAATCATTACAAGTTGATCGCATAACAGTTTCGAAACGTTTGAAAGCATTGGGAAGGATTCAAAAGCAAGACCATTGGTTGCCGTAAGAATTGAAACCAGGAGACGTCGGGCGTCGTTTTCACGGGTGAACAACTGCTTTAACGGCAGAAAAGAAAAGAATTTTTGCTTTGTATCGTAATTGGCGTTGAAAAATCGTGTTGTAAACCCGACCATTCATCAAAATCTTAGCAATGCCGAGATCCATGACTCCATGCTTGTATTTTGCTTTTGGTGAGATCAACTGCTATAGTTGATAATGAGCAGCTCTAACCAAATGAAGTAAACACGGGAGATTATTACAGAATTGGTCAGATTAAGCTGAGCATTGAAGGAAAAACGGTCATCATACGATCCTAGACACAACAAGGTCATTTTGTAACATAAGAGCACTCTGTCACAAATTGTAAAAACGGTGAAAATCTACTTGGAAACACTTAAGTGGAAAGTCAACCCTACCCGCTGTATTAACCGGACATTTTCCCTTCCAACTATCACTTGTTGGGTGAGGGAAAGTAGTGGCTAGCGATGAACAATACTTTCATTTACAAATTTTAAAAATTATTTTTTTATATAAATCAGTAATTTTCATACAAAAAAAACAGTGAGGACTTATTCAAAATTCCAGTACATTCAAATAACGTAAATATTAGCTACAATAAACATTTAGAAACACCTCAGGAGGATTTGTGGAACTATGCACCAAGATTTTTGTAGCCTAAATAATTTAACGCGAAACTATATATCTACAAATATCTGATTTAATGCAAAATTTCATTTTAATGTGAGGCAGTATCAAAACTACTTCGCATTCTAGAACATCCATTTCTTGATTTGTGTTTAACGATGCAAGCAACATATTAATATTCAATTCGCACAGAGAGGATTTATTCCACGACGGATTCAAAATAAATTCAGTAGAATATACTCCACATTCCAAGTCAGGTAGCCATTAAACTTTCTAATGATGTCTTCAAAGATAATAACACACATCATTGAATTTCTTCACGGTTCTTGTTTCACTATCTGGGTCTGAAGTTTCCGGATTCTCATGAAGATACGCGGGTGCAACTATTCGATAAAGGTAAACTGGGAAGTGTTCGTATTTTGAAGTTCGTGCTGCGACCTTTCAGTTTATTGGGCAACAATTTAGAATCAATTCGACAAGTTATATAGCAAAAGATAATAGCGATGTAGCGAGCTTCCATTATATATTATAACTTAGTTTTCAAATATAATTCTATTAAGCATTGAAAATTCAAAAGATATACCGTTGATTTTTTATAAACATACATGGAAATATTATCTATGATAAATATTATAGATTTTATGATATAATTTTTCTAAATATTATCAATTTTCTTCCTAAATATATATTAACTATTGACGTCAAACAATATTTCGTATTGTTCTGTTTACTTGTTATATTCTTTTTTTTTTTTGACTAAATGCATCAACCAAAAAAGCAGATAATGCTAATTTTGCTATTCTTAATAATGCTATTTTTTACAAATCAATGAAACCATGCAAATAAAAAATATATTTTTGGAAATTCGTTTGGAAATACTATTGAATGAAAATATTTTAGATCATCTGGATTTTTGCAGTTATTTGAAAAAATTAATTAACAGTAACTTTATACTGTTCAAACGTTTTATGAAAATATTCGAAATATTTCTTAAAATCAAATAATGTTAAATAAAGAGTACACTTTGAATGTAGATTATTAGAATAAAATTATGTATAATGTTATTTTTTTTTAACTTTAGATTTTTATTCATTTATTTTATCTTTTCTTTTATTAATTTAAATCGCTTATGTAAGAAATAGTAAAATTTTCTTAACCTGATGCTTTTTCTTAATATTTGAAATTTAAAATATTTGTCACATATGAGTAAATATGGATCACAAATGTGTTAAAATGCTTTTACTTTTTAGAAATCACTAAGAAACCTCTTGTTAATTAAGATTGCATTACCAAATTTATATGGTTGTAAATTTCCATTAAGATGATTTTTCGTAATAAGTATAATTTTTCGAAATATTTTTGTAAAATGCAATTAAAACCCATTTTTTAAAATTATTCATATACTTAACAATACTACTCCAATATATTTTTAACAGTTATTGATTCATACAGAAAAAAAAATCAAAATCAAAACAACAATAAAATGAAGTTCAAAGCTAAAAAAGGCATAAATAATATTAAAGTTTTAATTAAATTAAAGAAAAATCCACTCTCAAATTCTTTTAACTTCTCACTAAAGGTTTAAAAAAAACTTTTCATGCTTTGATATGATCTCACTATAATTTTCAACATAAACAAAACACTTGTTAACGGTTTTTTAAACTTGTGCATTAATGATCCTTAGACTGAATCATTAAACCTACATTTTCTGACTTTTAATTGGTCTCTAAAGACCAGGAACTAAACTTAAAAAATAATTATTTTTTTTAACTTTATTTAATGTTATAGAGAATCCTTTGATCGCATTTTTACTGGGCCTTAAAACGCTGCCTATAAGAAGATTTGGCTTTAGTCTGGTTTCGAAAAGATTAAAATATTCGCTATAAATTACCTCTCGAACATAATATCCTTAATAGCAATAATAAAACTATTAAACCCCGGAAACTATTTATTTGCGAAAATTGATGAAAATAAAATGATCTATGTTGATTAAATATTGATCGATATAAAAGAAAAAAACCCAGTTGGGACTAACTTTTTTTAAAACTAATTTTATATAAGAAAGCTATCGCTCTATATTTTTAAATAGCTTTATGATAAAATATTAAATTCATTATGCTGGATTTAGTTATTAAAATGTACAAAACAATATCTCTAATTTTATAAAAAGAAAATAAAAAGAAGTACTGAACTTTGTTGAGAAGATATTGCATTGTATAATATTTAAATAAAATGTGTTTTATCATTGCGTTTCAGTTTGGCATTAATTTTCCAACATGGCCTTATATTTAATCGGTATTTGAATAAAAATGTCGAAATAAATTAGTTATAATATTTATTCACTATAATATTATAATAGTTATTGAGACTATTATAGCAAAGTTTAATTTTAGTTTTAGTTATTTTAAAGTCCCATTTTCAAGCAACACGAGAACTATTTTAGGATACCGCGTAATTTTGAACCATGATCAGATAATAAGGAAGATATTATGGCCAGCAGTCCTCTTCACAAATTTCTGCATTTCACTAAATGGAAAATTACTAACTCTTAAGTCTCTTATGAAACAATATCTTATATATTTCTTAACATTTGCTATGACATCTCAGTAGCTACATATTCCTTAATAATTTGGAAACTTGTAATTGACATGCATCCGCACCAGGGACATCATAAAAATGAGGATAGGAAGTTTCCTGTATTGTGGTTGGTTCTCGCGACTCCAGCAAGAATAGAAATCGTTACCTCCTATTGGTGAGGGGACAGGTTACCATCTGGAATGGTTATACTGTGTCCAGCTATGACCTTAAAACTCAACCCTTGCGGTGGTCCGGTCAGTCATACTTAAATTGAATGACATTAGTTAGGAGGATTGAAATGACCATAATGGTACTGGACATGCATCATATAAACTTGAATTGATTCGATTTTTTTTTGCGTTTATATTAAAGATATTATCTTCGTATGTTTGCTAATTCTCTTGTTGCATCGAATACCCTTTCACGCAGCAATATCCTCTCCATAATAAATCATATTCACAAATACCAAGACCTCTTCAAGGCTATACAATAGCCGAGACCAAATTTCCTATCAAAATCAGCCGAAACTATAACTTCAAAAAGTGCTCAAAAATCCTTTCAAAGTGCAGTTCTCAAGAAGGAAAATAAAAACACAGGACCAAGACGGACTCTACAGATTTTGACATTACAGTGATTGTTTATTTATTGATACATGTCTCACAGATGTTCTCAATGTCATTTATCAAATCTCTTCGTTTTAGTTAGCATTTTCATTTCCCTGTGTGTTTAACCCATAGTCAGTATTTGTTTAAGTATTATTGTTCCCTCCATCTAATTATTACCTCATCAAAAAATTGAATACAGTCGTGTAGGATTTGATATCAATGGGATTTTCTCTGGAGATACCTGGATGGTTTGTCGTCTCTTTCTTTCTTTCTTTTTTATCTCTTTCTTCCTTTTTTTCCCCTTCCATTTTGTGCCCTTCTAACCGGTTAAATAAAGTTATAGGCACAGGGGGCGCAGGATGGCGTTATGTTATGTCTGCTAATTCTTTTGCACTAATTTTATTATTATCTAAATTACTGTTATTTCTAACCAATCCAAAAACAATCAATATGAACGTTACCTACAAAATTTATTGAACCTTTAGAATAAATATACATTGTATTTAAAGACAGTAAATGCTGCTACAACTATAACACAAATGAACTGAACAAGTTAGAATAAATATTAGTAAGAAATGACACATTTAAAGCCAAGGAATCAAATAATTAATTAATAATAAAGCCTGAAGACTTTCTCAAGTGTCACCCTCAGGCAAGGATTCAAATCAGAGATTTTTTTGGTGAGGGGCCTGACTTTCATCCAACAAATTGAGCACTCATGACCCGAAAATGGCAGGAAATTGCATTTTTAAAGATAAAATTACTATCACAAATTCAAAATTACAAAATTTATACAATACTAAATCAAATCGTTTTCAACCCAAATAAATCACAGCAAACAAGAACAGAAAATCAAATTCATCAACATGTGAAGGCAGAAAGAACATTTACCAAATTTCTAATATTTTTCTTCTAAAAATACTGATACTTACAGAAGTTTTCATACTACAGCTTTAAAGGCAGTAAAGAATTTTTTTAAAAAATAACAAGTGTTTCATTCATTAATTCTGTTAAAACTAATAAAGCATTTCTTCCGCACCATGACTTGCTTTCCAATATAAAAAAAAGTCATCCTATTGAATTTGAAATAACCCTTTTCCAAAAATGACTGACGCTGAAAGTAATTCCGAAAATAACATAAATCAAATCAGCCATTTTTAAAACATGAAAGAATTTGTTTCTATTGTTATCTTACATATTACAACACACATGCCGGCATCCTGGCTTCGAGATAGCGCGTCTTCCCCTTGATCAGGGCTTCCCAGGTTCGAATCCTGGTTCAGGCATGGTTGATCTTCCCTTGTGTTCTACCTCTGAGATGTGTGAATGATCCTCCTAATAAAAAGGAAGTGTATACCATCTTCTTTTGAGCTAGAAGTCAGACTTCTGCCTTTGGGTACTCACTGGTCTTTATCCTCAAGAGCTACTTCTTCCCCTTTCCGTGTTAATTCGGACACGATATCATCAACAGCATACATCACCTTATCTTTCAACCAAGCGAAATTAAAACACTTTAACACTCCATTATATTTGCGGTGAAACAGGGACAAAATAATCCCTAGAAAGGGAATACCTGAAGCACATCTTCCCTCTCCCCGATAGGGAATTTAGTCAGGAGGCATAACATTATAGCCTACTGAATATAGAATGGATGATCGGTCGATTTATAATAGATCCGGAATCATTATGTGAATTGCAATTATGTATTTATTTTATCAAGGAGTGTTCAAATGAAAATGTACAAACGTCGTAAAAACCTAACCCTTAGCATATTTGCCTACGCCACAGTAAGAGAGCATAACGAAACATCTAGGGCAACGATTAATGTGTCCTGCGTAGATCGGAGCATGCGCTGAAGAGCTCTTATCAGTTCTAATAGAGTTATAAGTTCTAATAAAGAGCAGAGGTTCTTATTGAGATCACTGTCCAATTAACTTGGCAGCGCATTTGAAGACAGGATGGAAATAGATAGAAGATCGATGTGTACTGTGAGACAATCTGGACTATGCATGCCCATTAAGAGCAAAAGACTAGACCTACTCATGGAGGGTATGGTTCTGCTCCATTACAATGCGCGTCCACATTGCCACACAAGCCGAAATTGTCATGTTCATCCACCCTACATCCCAGACATATCACCCTGCTATTTTCATGAGTTTGATCCCCGGAAAAAACGTCTGAGAGAGAAACTCTTCAACTCGGGCGACATACTCAAAGATACTGTGGAGGCCTCGGGATTTCTGGATACAGGAATCCATCAGCTCGTTAATCAATGGGATCATTGCGCTCGTATCTTGATACATACTTTGAATAAAGTTCATTTCAATTTTGTTTTGTACCTTTTCATTTGAACACCTCTTGTATAATACCAATATGTTTCAAAACCATAATTATAACTGAGGCTCTTTCGCAGGAGTTAAACCACTAAATCTCAAATTTGCTATAGCTGTCTATTAATTTGAACTAGAATGTTAGCTAAATAATCAAATTATTGACAGGCGAATCAAAGAATATTTTAGATTTATTATTTTAACTGTTACGGCATTTTAATTTCTAAATAACTGGACTATTAATAGATGTAAAGGAAATAATAGATAAGAAAAATCCTATTTAGCCTAGATTGTACTATTAGTCACACTTATATCAAGAAATATTTTTTAAATAAATATATAGTTAATAACTCTTCGTTTTAACAATTCTTGATTACAAGAAGCGTTACTTAAGCCAACGGATTCAAATAAATTCATGCAATTGAAACCATAAAAATGCAAGTGATGATCAAAATAATCACATGGGCTTAATTTTCTACAAGTCCCTAAAGACGTAACTAATTACTGAAACTCTATTGGGTCTGATCATTTTCTTCAATTCTCGAATAAAAAGACACGCTTAGCGTTGGTCATCATCTTAAACCCGAAGTCTCCTTTTCGTATCTTTAACCACTGATAATCGATTTCCCGTCAAAGAGAATCTCCCGCATTTTTTATCCTTTATATTTGGGTGAGATATTGCGGTCAGACAAATGCGGGGGTGGCATTCCTTGCCGTTTTGGGGGGATGAATTGAAAGGAAATGGGAATGGATGAGGAATTTTTTGTTGACAGACGACGAGTATTTGTCGAACATTTGCGTATGGAAAATTGTGGAATGGGGCTTCAAAGAAGTTATTGTACAATATTTGAAGAAACTAAAAAATTTTTTTTTAATGTGCTGACATAAAATATTATTGGAAATGCATATAAGAAAGAAGACTGTGTTTTTTATCCATCAATTGCTAACGTTAGTTATAATCATAATAAAAACAATTTAAATCTTAATAATAATAAGAACTTAATAATTCGTACTTAAAATTGAGGACTAATTTCAAAAACTTTTAAGCTACAAATTTAGAAACTTGGGGTTCTAAGTTGATTGCAAATATTTTATTGGTAAGTTTGACAAAACTACAGATTATCCAGTAACGCAACTAATTTTATTCACAAATTTAACAAGACTACGGTCTATCTGGCAATTGTAGTTTTGTTAAAAAATTATGACATTCTTCCATTTTAGATGAATCTCAAACTTTCATTAATCTACTCATGTAGAAAGTTTTTTTACTAGTGTGTTTTACAATGCAGTATCTTTTCTTTAAACTTCATAAATACTTTGCCGTTTCTAAATAATTTATATTTACATAAATTTATATATTAACTTCAAAAAGTATTATATAAAAACTATTATATATTAATATCAAAATTATTAAATCACCATTTACTTTTCTTTACCTGGACTTCAATGAAATTCTTTACGTGGCTTCCAATGAAAGTGCTATAAAGTGACTTTTCAGAATATTAACGATAAAAGACAAGTTTAGAAGTATATATTAATTTCGTATTGGCCAATTTATTAAAATATTGTTCGATTTTTTTGGTGCAGTTACAGGTCTATAAACGACCGTTTGATTATCCTCAAAGTAATCAATCGCAATCTTTGTTAGAAAGAAATATAGTTTTACATAATCTAAAATGTTTTACTATCGTCATGAAATACCTAAAGATATTAGACGAAAAAATGGAAGATGTGTTCATCTGGTATGAGAGTATCTAGAAAGTACTAGTTGCTAGTACTAGTCTACCCTACTAGTACTAGGGTAGAACATATAAAACATACAAGAAATGGCAGATACAATAAAAAAAGAACTCTAAAATTTAAATTACTGATGACACACACACATACAAAATGAATCATAACATTCGGAAACATTAAATTAATGTTCTCACCCGGGAAATTTTTTTATTATGTAGTAAAATTAAGTTTAGTTTACACTCAATTTTTCCAGAGGGCTCATTACCCTTGTTTTGATAAACTATGATTAAAAAAAACAATATATTGTTTCAGTAAAAGACTGAATTGAGTTTTTGTTTTACTATTTAGTTGAACAAATGACAGTTTCATACTTCTTTAAAATAGCTAAAGTGGTCTCCAAAAACTTTTTGACATACTTTATAACAAAGATGTTATGCCAGGGAATGACTTTCCTGGAGATGGTGTATTGTAATTGCGAAATATTAACTTTTGGCGCGAATTTAACATTTTTATTGTATCTGTCGTATCATCTTTGGCATGTTTTTATTCGGTTATATTTTATACATTGCAACTATTTATCATCGTATTTACGTGTTCCTAAAAGTACAGATCGACTCAAAATCAACTCGTTGTTGATTTTGGCCAAAAATTTGAAATGTGTCTGTAATGTAAAAATTAAGCTATTTTCATTTTGAATTTTCATATTGATTTAAATTCGGACAAACGAGCTTTGTCTGAACCGATTTTAGTCAAAATTTGATAAGAATTTAATTTGATATAAGAACATTATACCAAATTTCATCCACCCAGCTCAAATAGTTTTTGAGTTGGTTATTTTTGTCACAAACAAATTGGTGGAAATTTTCCGAAATTGTGTTTTTCGAATTGAGAGAAGTATAAATATGTGAAAGCTGGTGAAGATCTCGAGCTCAATTTTGGCTGTTACTATATTGTATTGTATTACTACTCGTATAAAGGAACTACAGATTTTTAAGCTAGAATTATTTGCAGTAATTATAGAGAGATAAAAGCCGGGGGGGGAAATAGCTCTGCTTAAAAGTTTAGTAAAAGCACTAGGAATATATATTAATATGTTGTTTCGCAAATGTTTTTTTTTCATTTACTTGCATTCGTTTAACCCTATGAGTCCTGACAGCCCGATATCACCCCGTTCGATAGTGGCCTGACTCAGATGTTTTGGGACGGTTAAATTAATTTAAATGAGCTCTCTTAGAGAAACATTGTTCACCCCTTAAACTCATTTAACCACCAAAAAGCATTTGAGTCAGGCCCCTATCGAACGGGGCAATATCGGTCGTTCAGGATTCATAGGGTTAAAAATACATAAAAATATTTTTTCGTTCATTCAGAGAAATCAATACTCGTTACTTTACCACCTTTATCAGATCCGATATACAGGGTGGTCATAATTAAACTGACATTGCTCACATTGTTCTGTAGCGGTATCTATTTGTCAGAATGACGCCACATTTTGTAGGAAGATTAAACAAGACGGGGGACAAAGTATTCCGCAAAAAAACAAAATTAGTTCCAAAAGTCACCGCTAGGGGGAAATGTGGTGCTGTTTAATAGAAGAAAGAGTGTTAACAAATGCAAGTCAATACGGAAATAAAATTACCCTTTATTTTGCACATTCAAATCATGTTCAATGTGGCTGCCGTGTTTGTGGACCACATATTGCATTGTGTGCACAGTATTCACAACAGCAGAAAGTAACATGACTCCAGGAATCTTCCGTACAATCTGTGATATGGTATCCTTCAATGTAGGCAGATCCTGAACAACTCTTTGATAGACCTTGGATTTAAGGTAACCCCATAGCCAGAACTTAGCATGTTACTTTCTGCTGTTTTGAATACTGAGCACAGAATGCAATATGTGGTCCACGAACACGGCAGCCACATTGAACATGATTTGAATGTACAAAATAAAAGGTAATTTTATTTCCGCATTGATTTGCATTTGTTAACAGTCTATTTTCTATTACACAGCGCCACATATTCCCCTGACGGTTACTTTTGGAACTAATTTTGTTATTTTTTGCGGAATCCTTCGTCCCCCGTTTGTTTAATCTTCCTACAAAAAGTGGCATCATTCTCACAAATAGATCGCGCTACAGAACACTGTGAGCACTGTCAGTTTAATTATGGCCACCCTGTACATATTCATATCAATAAAACCAAAACAGTGAATTTAATATATAAATTTATATTATTCTAAAGTAGAATAAAAGTAAATTACGACCGTATTCATGATTATACGTATAATATAAAAGCAAGAAAAATGATTAATTGCTTCTGTAAAATTACTTTCAAGGGTCAATAAGAAAATGGAAACAATCTTTATATAAATAAAATTTGTTTTCTAATATCTAGAAAAATTTTGTAAAAAATAATTTATCAAAAGGTAAAAAGAATCAAAAGAACACGGACTATTGATCAATTCCTTTAAGAAGAGCAGAAACGACTGACATTTCTATTGTAGCGGTATTTTGAAGTACAGAACGAATTCTTGTAGTGATCAATCATTGCTTTAAAAAAAGATATGCCTTCAAGAAAAGAGCTGTAGAAATAACAAAAGGCAAGCCATTACTCTAAAGGTTAAAAGTAAATATCCTGTTCAGTGGAAATTAATGCGCTACAAAAAAAAAGAACCAATATTGTTCAAGTGAAATGCAAAGTATTTTAATCTATGGTACACAAATGTTAGAATTAAAAAATGAGAAATAAGTTGAAAATTGTGAATTAGTTGTTTTAAAAAGGGTACGGCTTTGAATAGTTTGCAAAATTAAATTCTTCAATCAGAGAAAGGGCATTTTTATATAAAATTGTGAACTAGAATCAGTTCACATCTTCATCAGTTATTTTACCAATTAAGTCGGTTAACTCGATAAAACAAAAAAGGAGAAAAAAAAGAGGCGCGATAATATTTTTACTGTAATAAAAGAATTCAAATAAACAATGTAGAATGTATTATTGAATTAACAATATAAAATATATTATTGGTGTAGTTTGTTTTATCATATTATGAAATATACAGGGTGATCAGCGAAAAAGCCCTGATATCAAAATTAAATATCTCTACAACAAAGATCGATATAATTATGTAGTAATCTGTACGTTTATTAGCAAAACTAGAAAAATGCTGTACAAAAGTTTATAAAATTTTGTTATAAAAATCATTAACAGATGGCGTTCTAATCCCAATGCCCATAGACGTTTCCAATGTGACGTCAAAAATGACGTTTTGTTGACGGATTTGACGTGAGCTGCATCTGGCTCACAGATGAGGCACATTTTCCTTTGAATGGAATCGTTAATAAACAAAACTGGAAATTTTTGGGTTCTGAAAATCTTTATTTGTGTGAAGAGAAAGCACTGCATTCGCCTAAAATTACTGCATGAGCTGCGGTATGCGCTAGAGGCCTTATCGCCCCCTTTTTCGTATGAGAAACGATAACTACTGAACTGTTACAATTTTGGAACGATTTGCCAGCACTCAACTAGCGTTGGAGGATGGACCAGGTATTGACTGGTTCATGTAAGATGGGGCTTAACCACATCGAACAGATTAAGTTTTTCGTTATCTTTATGAGTAATTTGGGGGATAGAGTAATTGCGTTATATTGACCGCAATTTACAGATACAGGCATAGCTTGACATCCTTATTCTACCAATCTGACTCCTTGTGACTTCTTTATGTGGGGAGCATTGAAGGACACTGTCTATAGAAACAAACCCACCGCTCTAGATGAGCTTGAATCGTTGATTGATGAGCGTTGATTGTTGCATGCGATTTCATTTCCGTTGAGACATTGCAAGACGTGACGTCAAATTTCATTGTTCGATTACGCCACCTCACTGTTTCGAACGGTGAACATTTTGAAAAAATTGTTTTTTGACTTCAAATACCGCATCACTTTGTTGTTTCTGTTTTTTTAAAGACTTCTTTCAAAGAAAGAGTTTTCAGCACAGAGCGCCATCTGTTGATTTCGATTTTTGTAACTAAATTTTCTAACTTTTGTACACTATTTTTACAGTTTTGCTAATAAACGTACAGTTTGCCGCATAATTCTATCGTTCTTTGTTGTAGAGATATTTAATTTTTAAATCAGGGTTTATTCACTGATCCCCCTGTATGAAAAAACATATTTTTGGATTATCGCCATAATTATTAACATTTGGGCGTGATCTGAGGAGTAGGTCGAATTGACAAAAGAAAAAAGTAACATCATCAAATTCAATGTTTTAAGGATTTGTGATTAATGAAAAACTTCATCCTTATATATTTTTAAAGATTTTGCGATTATAATTGTTATCAATTTGTATAGATTAATATTCAGCAACAAATTTTCATTTTCCCTCATCATTTTTTCAATATCATTTCGACTTTTCTTCCATTTTTATAATCGTCATGTTTAATAGGATACGATTTATATATCCGTCATAAAAAACGATACAGTTTTTCTTTTTTTTTCAAACAAATCCCCTTTCTTCTGGAATTAAAATAACTTCAATAATCCAAAAATATATTTATCTCTGTAACTATTGGATTATAAGCGACTAATTCTTTTCACTTACTTATTGTGATGAGATGACATTAAAATTTTTACCGTACCTACAAGATCATTACCAGTATACACTTTAGTATGGATTAGAATGTAACAGTAATATGGCATCAAACTCGTAATGTTGCCCAAAAGGTCATATATTAATCCTGCAAAATTCAATGATTCAAAGTATATCGAAATTATTTTTTTAGTTATTTTTATTTATTTATTTATTTGTCTAAGAAATAACATTTTCCCATTTTCCGTAGCATCGCAGTTTCAATAAATGCAAATAACCAATATTCACTTTAGTACTATGCGCAAATCTGCCTTTCTTAGTATTAACATGCATACTGTGACTTGCTTTATTAAATTGAAAACAATCTAAAACTTCAAAGTTGCAATCCATCCCACCCCCATCTTGTACCGGTTTCGGGATGGAAACTACAAATCCAAAATATTTCTTCCAGTGCTGATATTTGTTGCCTAGACAATATTTTATATATTTTGCTGTCATGGTTTTGCAATTAAAATTGGATAGAAGGGAAATAATTTGGCAGCCTATACACTGCTGCCTTCAAATGAATGGGAAATATAAAATGGCAATTGTCTTACAGAAAGTAAATTATGAAAAGTGAATGAAAGCTGATATAACTGTCAGATTTGAGAAGAGGTTTTATTTTAACTGGTTCTTGAATATGCACATGTTATGTACCAAGTGGAACATATCGCACCATACGCTGTCCAGGAGATTGAACCGAGTTTATATATTTGTGCAATAACAAAAAGGCAATATATGAGTTATTCTCTCAACAATGTAGTGGGATGATCAGCAGGATAGAAGTGTACTGTTAAAGACTTATTTTATTTATCATCTTTATTTGTATATCTGACATGAATCTGAAACTACCAATTCTTTCGCCAACATCTTGAAAATTCCTCCTTCCATATATATACATAATGATGTGATCTGTTCAATTGTAATATAATGTTGTAGCATACAAATTTATTACTTGGGAAGGAAACTATGGGTGCTTATAATTATTAACAGAATATTATAGTCCTTTGCACGGCGTTATTTAAAACGTGATTTTTTTTTTCATGAATTATTATTCCCTTACACATAATCATGTTTGTGTTAACCTTCCTGAATGTGAAGAGATACTTTGAATAATCTGCTTATCCATCCGATCACAATCCCATATAACATGTATAAAATGAGTAAAATTCGATTAAAAAAACTTTTATTTTAAATATTAAACTTGAGTGACATAATTTAAATTCTCAAGGTTAATTAATAAAACTAAACTGTGGCATATATTCATTACATTAAGAAATCGGCATTTATCATTCTCCTACTTCTAAAAAGTACCTATAGAAAAATTCTTTTTTGCATTAAATCTGCTTGTATTTTATATAACTTAAAATCATTACAATCTATTTCGTCTTCCAATACACTTCCTACCAAACTCGATAAACTCTAATATATAAATTAATATTGTGAGACGATTTCTTTTTGACATCGAAGTGTGGTTAAGTTTTTATTTCTAATTGATTTATGCTTAAATTTATATTTAAGTTTCTTATTTTCATTTTCATTCTCATTTCCTCATTGCCATCATTATTTGCTTTGAACCTCATAAAATTTATCTCTGAAACGCTTGAAATGGAGTCTATTCGTCAACTTTGACTATAATGCATCATACGCTTTTTATAAATACTTTATTCTTCAAAAGTCATTTAAACAAAAACGTTTAATAAAGAATTTGGTATTAATTATAGAAATCTATTTTTAAAATTTGTGATAAATTTGACCAAAACACTTTGAAAACCCTTATATTAATGGCATTTATCAGCATTATAAAGAATATGAAATCGTACAAACACAAATAACTTTGATCAACTTTGATTTTTATTATTAACTATTAATGAACATCGCATACAATTAATTTCATTAAATAATCTTAATTTATTACCAAGCCATTAATCTTCTATTATCTTATTATATTAATAAGATCAATAGCATGATATGATTGGATTAAGATAATTAGACTAAGATGATTCAATAAGATTATTAAATCATCTTAATCTTCTTATTAAACTGTGGTAATGAAGTTATTGGCTGTAATTAATTTTTCAAAATAAAACTCATTAAACACAATTTTTCTCTATTTCTCTTCTGTATCATAAAAAAGCACAATTTTCAAGATTTAAAATAGTTGAAATTTTATCTCTTTAACACACTCTAGAATTTTGTTTTCAAATGTTATAAATAAAATAATTAATGCTTCAATTTACGAAATTCTAGACCCAACTACTCTGCAACCCTCTGATAACTCTTGTCATTAAATTTCCGGTAGATTGAATCATAGGATTAATGCGTTCATATAGACGAAGTGCTCTCTTCTGAGAAACGACACCACCCATCAAACTACGAGAGAGTCCCTCATATCGCCAATACCATGGAGCCACAATTTTCCATTTCAGTGATCCATAGGGCGTCATGAAATGTAGCCATGTCTTCAAAATTAGGTTCAATTTCCACTAGACATCAGCATGGGATTGTCCATAACTTTCTTTCTATAATTGGATCGATTCAGTTCTATCTTTTCTATGGCACTCAAGCCTTCCCCATACTAATTTCCAGGGAACTCTTACTTCATATTAACTTCCTGAGCTATTTCATATAGATTGCTTTTTAGAATTCGTATTCATATTATGAAATTACGACATCAGATGGAGATATAATATTTTTAGTTAATCCTTTTAACCATTTACCATCGTATTCAGTTTATAAATATATTTTATGCTGATCGAATTTATATATTCCTTAATATTCTTATTCTTTTCTATTTGTTTATTGCTAGAAGTTTCTAATCGCATCTGTCAGTCATCGCTTTATTGGAACTAAGTCACTATCAGAATCGATTGTGTAAATATTTTTATCATTTTTCATATGAAATTGAAATAGCCAAATGGAATGCGTTATTAATTCTATTTTTAATTTTTACCATATACTTCATTCTGTAATTTTATCTCTGCAATTTTTGAGAACTACTTTTAAGCTATTTTATGGAGGGAGAAAGCTTGATTGCACTTAAACGAAACATGTAAGATATCGTTTCGAGTTTGTGACTGACTGAAAATGATCAATTTAGTATAAGATAAATAATTATGATTATTTACTGTTATGACTGAAAATAGAAATTACAGCAAGGATTGTTAAAATCTTGGTTGATCTGAATATAACTGGGATGATAAAAAAGATTTGGTGTCTGAGACATATGAATAGGATGATTAAAATAAATTTGGTGGCTCAGACATACGACTGGAATGATAAAACAAGGTTTTGGGACTGAGACATGCGACTGGAATGATAAAAAATAAATCTGGTAGCTGGGACATACGATTGCAATAATAAAAAGGAGGTTTGGTTGCTGAGACATACGACTGGAGTGGTAAAAGAACAGATGTGGTGGCTGAAATATACGATTGAAATGATTAAAGGGTTATGTGGCTGAGCCATACGAATTGTAAAAAAAAGATTTGATGACTAAGAATACAACAGTAAAGAATTAAGAGAAAATATGTAGAAACTGGCGACAATATACAAATACAATTTATCGTAAATAGATTTGTTTCGTATTTATATATTTTTATAGCGGAAGGTTATATTCTGCTATCAGTTCAATAGAAGAAAATATAAAATATTACGAAAAAATGTCATAGATTGCATCCAAATTGATTAATTTATTACAATTTAGAAAGAAAGATTTTTTTTGAGTTTGAGTTTTTGATATATATACGTGTTTTCTTCACTTTCAATAAATTTTTCTCATGTTGTTGAAAATAGCATTCTGTAATCACTTTTTCCTTTTCTTTCTAACATATTAGAGTTCTGAAAATTTCGTGCACCTATTGGTTCCTTGATAATAATAAAATATTTTAATAATTACAAATATCTGAATTGTCACTTATAATAACGGTCTAACTGAAAATGATTTATTGGAGCTGGCACCATTAAGAAACTGATTTTAGATATATTACTCATATCCATTTAAATTCCATGATATTCGTAAGCTTAAATTGAGAAATTCATTAAAGATTAAAATGGTGAACCAGATTATGATCAATTTTACCTCAAAATCAAATCCGTAAGTATGCGAAAAAGAACTATAAAATTAAGCGCAGGTTATTTTTTTCATCATGAAATTCTACATGTTTGTTTGAAATATGGATGCAAAAGCTGATATTCTTTTTAATAGTTTGAATCAATGTAGGCCTTAAAAGAATTTAAATATTAAATAAATAAGAATTTATAATTACGAATCAATATATATTGATAATTTTTTAATTTAATTTACTAAATTTTATCTTAATTTAATCCATGGTAAATTCAATCTAACATGTACATTTTTTTTATTCAATTCCTTTTTTTAGAGCGTGTTAATATTTACAACACGCGCTCTAAAAACTAATTTTTTATGTATTTTCTCAAGCTTTAAGTGAAATGATAAAAATCCCTAACTTTTTCAAAGACCTTTAAAAAAAATACCCAAGATTCCCTTACCTAAGTTCACACGTGACAAAAAAAAATCTCTATAAGAATAGTTTAATAAAATAACTGAAAAAAAAATTGTCATCCATTTTGCATTTGTATCGCTATATAAACTAACATCTAGAAAGTTCGCTATCTGACTTCAAAGATAGAGATCATAATCAAATACTTTCAGAGCTTAAGCACATGTTTAGTTTATGTATCATACAAAAGGTGCATTATAAAGCAGATAATTTTCCAGTGGATGATTCTAGACCTTTTAAAGCGTATAACTCTTCAGAAAATTGCAATGACTCTTTAATAGCATTCTAGAACTGATTAAATAAAAGAACAGAAGATTATATTTTGATATATTGTATTTTATAATAAAACAAAAACCTTTCATATGATTCATAAGGAATCGAAGCAATATTAGCTTTATTTTAAAATTCCCTACGATGTAATAAAATTATAATCTGCCTTAGAAATATAAACATTTCAAAATGAGACATTAAATGAGTGGAAAAAGAAGGTGCATATAAAGGCAACTTCATGAGTTCTTATACATTGGTGTGAAAAAAATGTATATTATTTGTAGAATTCTATAACAAACACGTGATTTTTAAAAAGCACATAATTATTTTAATTTGAAATTACAAAAATCAGTATAATTTATATTAAAAAACACGTTTAATCCTCTCACCTCTATTTTATGTGCAGGTAAAATTATTATTTTTTTAATCATTTATTTTTGAAAAAGAAAAGTATTGCGGAATTCATTTTTTATTCTTCTTATACGTCTTTTAATTTTGAAAATATTGCTGTTCTTTGTTTTTGTTTACTGAAATTTCAAACAGTTGTAACATTTTATTCGGTGATTGACTCAAAAATTCAATCTTGGAAGAAACAGACAAGAAGTAAAAGAAAAACCGTGACTTTTTGACATGAGAAAATAGAAGCAGCATGAGAAAACTATATGGGGAATTGTGCATTTTGTATATGGTGCAGAAAAAACAATGAATTCTTGTGCGAGATAGAAAAGAATAGTGAAAAATCCGAGCGATTTCAGAAAAAAAATTTCTCGAAAGGGAAGTTTTTTAATCAACTCTTGCATGGTTGATCATGAAATGGAATGCGAAACCCCTTGAAAAGGATTTTCCCCTTTCAAGGGCTTCAAGCAAGAAAACATTCTAAGAAAGGATCTGAAATGTATACAGAAGCATTGGAATGATAATGTCGCAAGAATTAAGGATTACTGGAAAAATTTCAGGAAAATTGTGTGAAGTAATACTGAAGTAGAATATATTTCCAAGTACTCTTTGAATTTGGTACTGCAAACCCAAGATGTTTCGGAAAAAAATATTCAGTATACAATTTTTATTCCCATTTAAACATCAAATTTAAATACTTCATTATATGAAAAAGCTGAAATCGTATTATTACCAATAACATTGCTCCCCTGTCTTGTTAGTGTCCTGCTGTCACGTTAAGGAAGATAATTTTACCAATATTCTTAATGGATGCTGAATTGACCAAATTTTTATTATGAAGTTATAATCTTTGGTGTCAAAAATCAAGGTTCTAGAAAATGCAAAATTTTCAGGTGAGAAGGGCGAAATCTCCCTTTTATTTGAGATCTAGCGATTTGTCCAGAACATTTATATTTGTCTCTGAAACTCGTATAAACGTGAGAGACAGCTAAACCCGAATCAGCGGAGTGAGTTCTTTTTGTTGATTTTTGATTGCAAAACGAATTCTATAGCAGAGTACAAACGTTCTTTGTCTTTCGATTTTGTTTTTGGTATTACTTTTTTGTGGAATAAAGTGCGGTTTCGCATCATTATCTAGTTGCATTTCTATCGACTTACATGTATCTAAGGAATTCCTAAATAACCCTCCGCAATAGTATATAGACAAAAACGTTTTAAAAAGGCATTTAATAAAGGGAAAAATGATAGGAAATAAAGAATATAATTGCAATTGCTAAGTAATTCTTAGAAGAAGCAGTCGAAAATTCAGTCAACACTGTACTCATAATCAAATAGACAACAACAAAAAGGTAAAAGATAACCATGTCCTCATGTCTTCTTCACTTGGTGTCCCATGTATGTCACTTTTTTTCGCGATTATTATACAGTATATAAATTATTTTTGTAAGTATAATGAAAACATAGGAAGATAATGATAACATTCATTGATTCAGATGATAATAATAGAAATGATAAAATGTACTTTATAATAATTAAGCAAAATTAATGAATACGGAATTCGTAAGGAAAAAAAAAACATTTGCAAAAATAAGTAGAAAATATAATAAATCCCATCTCTAGATTTGTCAGGATTATATAACATAAATCCTATTATTATGCTCGTAAGTATTAGATAAAGTAATAAATCCTATTATTAAGAATAACCTATTTCATGTTATAATAATATTCGGATTAATTTTACACTCTTTTCATCCAAATTGCAGGATTTTTCTTTCCATTTTTTCCCATCAAACTTTTAAAAACTTGTTGTCAAATTTGAGCAGAATTAAAATTTTAACTATACATTTTAATTGGTTTAACTAATTGCTATTTATTTCATATAAAAAAAGAAACGTCAGCGTGCAGTTAAATCCTCATTTAAAAAAGTCATGTGTTTTAAAAATGGAACTTTCATGTTAATGCTTCGTATCCCCTGTATACAAAGTTTTTTTCGACTTCCAACTAACCATAAAACGCAGAAAATAGAGAAAAAAATGTGATACGGGCCTTAGCTATACAAAACGTAACATATAATCCTGATGACCTATCGACATAATCGTCATGAAGATACATACAATTGTCATACTAGTGGATTAGGTTTTATATCCTCTCTTCAAAAAACAATTTCGCTAATGATATGAGACGGGCCTTAGAATTCCTTTGAAATTTCTTAACTTGTAATTTGTATTCTGGAATTTTAGTCACTTTCTCGATTCGTGAAATATATAAAAATACCTCGGCTCCAAATCTCATTCTCTACAGAAGGTGAAAATTGTCGCAACAAAAGGTCCGATTCTTCGAAGAGAAAATTGGAAATTTGCACCATCGATATAGCAAATACTTAAATATTTAAGACAATTATAGAGTAGCTATATTCATAATTATGTAACAATTTGTAAATAATTCAATTTGTTATCTTCATTTTTTTAAAGCCGATGGGTCGTAAAATAGTTGGCACCCGTATACAATTATTATGTTTAAAATGTGTTATTGTGTTAAACAGTGATATAAGCTGATTGAGTGCGACTCTTGTTTATTTTTCAGTAGTACCAATTAGGGTTAAAAGTGCGATTTTGCCACTCACACGTCACAACCCTTTTAACGGGGCGGATTTCATTCATGCATTTTCAATCACTACACCACATATCGTAATTTAGACCTGAATCAAGAACGATCACCTCTGAACTAGTGCCCCCAATGGTATTACACTCGACATGGGGGACTTTACAACCACGACAGATTTATACATGCGTCAGTCACCAACAAAAATTGGGAATCTCGACTGGCGCAACATTTTAGGCACGAGTCCAACGTCTTACCAATCTCGGCATTGTTTGAGAGGCTATATACATCAGAAACATCATTTCCTTGTTCGAATTATCCACATTCCATACATTTCGAATTGAATAATTTATTTGAAACTACAATTCTAAATTTATATAAGAAAAAAATACCTAATTATATTGTGATAAAATGCTGGTGATGTTATTAAATAAAAATTCGATTTAAACAGCTTTATAAGAGTTGATCCCAAATTTTAATAGGTTACAGACTGCTGATTCAATTAAAAACCCTTGGAAATATTGTGATAACTTTGATTTCAAGACTTGGAGATTGTTAATTTTTTCCGGCATCAAAAACTTGTAATTTATAAGGTGCGTATTAAAATCGCCATGATGAAATATATTCCTTTTAGGTGAGGAATGAAAATTTGAAAGAAAATGGAAAGGAAACCCCAGTATAACGGACACATCACTGAAATATATTTCAAAAACACAGTCTACATCTCAAACTAACTTCTATTAAATATTAAAATACTATTATGACGAAAAAAGGAGTTACATACACTATTAGCAATTATTTTGTATTATGTTAATTCCTGAATTATAGTAGAATTGAAACAACAAAGTGTTTCTTTATCGATATTTCTTATGACAATTCAGATGATAGGACATCAATTAAAATTTATGTTACCCAGGTAAAAGATCTCAGATTCCAAGCCAGAGGAGTCCAGGTGGGAGGCTGGATTTTCTGTCTTCTGAAATTTCTGTGGTAAAAGTGGGCCTGATACAAATTGCATATCATATCGTGAGGAAACCGGACACAACTAAAAATGGTAAGGTGAAGATGTGGGAGAGTGGTTATCATTTCAGATGCCGTTCTCGTTATCTGACATGTTCGAAATAACGAGATCTCTTCCAAAATAGCCATTGTTGTTTCTTTGGGACAGCATCGTAATAGTGGGCTGCTTGTCTTCGGATAAGTCCGCTGCTACGAAGATTGCGACTTAAGCCGACAGGGGAGCATCTTTTGTTTTAATAACGTCAACTAGTGACAATAATACGATTACTTATTCGCTTGCACAACCTCTTTTTACAGGAAGGCGAATTCACACATCTTACAGATATAACAGCCGAAGAACATTCAAGCCCGAACCGGGACATCCAGATCACGGGGAAGATGCGCTATCCCTATGCCAGAATTCCTGCACTTAAGATAAGTGAAATAAAGAAATTCAAACTAAACTTTAAAATTTCATATTATTTTTAATTTTTTTGTTTAGTTTGTCGAGTAAAAATACTTATTTCTTATTATTTAATTTATTGAAAAGAAAAATATTCCAAGATTCGCTAGAGTTGTTTTTTCTCTTTTAAAAATTTGTTTACTTGCCTTTTAACTTATTACATTTCCTTTCCACTACTCCCTACAGCTTATGATGTTAATCATTTGTATCCACTGACTAAAAGGGAAATTTAATCATAGAAACACAAAGGACATTCGAGTTTTGTCTTAAGGATTGTAGAAGCAAAATTTAAAATAAAGGGAATTATCTTTATCTTTTCTACAGGAGGAACAATTCCTTATGGCGAAATGGAAGACTATGTGAAATCTCGTAACGATTCGAAAAGAACAGTTTTGTGGAAGAAACTTGTTCGTTCTTGACCAAGCAAGAGAATGAAAAATCCCTTACATAGGGGGGAAAACATTCGATGAAAGGATTATAACCCTTTTCTGAAGAATTCGGCTTAATGCAGATCGAAAGGATTAAATTTAGGAAATTAAAGAACCGGAAAGCATTGATTACAGTAAAATAATTATAGTAATTGAGCAAAGTTACTTTTTGACTAATTTTATATAAATCTAGTCCGGCAATATCTCGAAGGAGGGAATAAAAATTAGGATCAAATTATTCTACTAGAATCTTAAATTTATGCAATAAATTAATTTCCGGAAAATGCTTCATAAATTCAAATCTGAATTCGTATTTAAATTTCACTTTGGGAAAACATGCATAAATGGGCATTTTAACAAAAACATATAGTGTAATAAAATATATTTAATGGTTTCAAATTTATTAGTCCAGTTATATTAACGCCCCGTTTTATAAGCAAAACTAGGGTTATTTCAGGAAAGATCTTGTAATTTTGAACCAAGATCAGATGACGAGGATGACATGTGAAATAGCAGCCCCCTCTCTCCAAACTTCTGCACCAAGCCAGCGGAAGACGTTTGGCTTCCACGAATTTAACATGTGTCAGACTAGCTTACAGGATGATTCTTCGGTCAGATCGAGACTTGAGCCTGAAACTCCGCGGTTCCGATGCCAGCATATTATCACTAAGTCATCTCGACTTTTCAGTTTTACTAGATTTTAGTAAATTTGATCATCGTGATATACATGTATTAATAAAAAAATATTAATAAAAATTATGTTTAAATATTCGTTTATCTTGAAAATATTTTTGTTGCTCAGCGAAAATATTCCCCTCGAGACTTAAAGTCTCCAATAAAGGTCTAAATCACCCATTCCCCACATCAATTTGGGGACCTTCAGTAAGACCCCGAAAACTTGTATGCCATTATTGAATGATAGTATCGAGATAATGATTGGAATAAATGTATCAGTTTCCCTGATTCAATCGCCTTTTTGATGGTCAGCACCATTATTTGACTAATAACTGCTGCTGTAGTCATTTGAGACCAAATTTCATTAAATCACTGCTCTACATGAACGCAAAAGTATAAACCGACATATGGTCAATCCTTTGATGAATTTGGTTGAAAATTTAATAAATTTCTATTATTTATATGATGAAGATGTATATCAAATTTTATCTACATACTTTTTAAAGTTTATTGTTATTGAGCTCATTGGAACAAGAACAGCCAGACAGATTTAATGCAAATGGATTTTGTTGAAAATTTGATAAGTCTGTTAATTTGGGCGTAGTTTCAGATACAGAATTTCAGCCGTCTAGGTGAAAAAATTTTTAAGTTACCTTGCTCATGCTTAGGCAGGCAGATATAAGGCCATAAAACATGTTTATGGCATTATATTTCATGCATGGAAATTTCTTTCAATGATATATCAATTAAGAAATTTAATCAGAGATTTAATTTAATCTGATGTAGCATTTATGCTCGTTTGAGCCAAATGGTCTGAAATCTTATTTCAAATTTGATGGTTTTTTTGAAGAATCGTATTGATGTCTATTGTAACTTAAATGTATATTGTAGTTGTACATTTTATTTGCTGCTTGAAATAATTTTTAGCAGATTTTTTTAATACTTCTAAATTTTAATTCAAGTAAAGCTTTCTAATCTCACCCACTCCACCTCCTTCAGCAATACCAAAAGTTGGATGAACAGTTTCCTGTATGACCTAGTGGGTAAAATAATGACTTGGGGTCTAATACCGATTATAGAATATAGATCTCTATACCGATTATAGAATTCCTTTCACATAATCGATTGTAGCGTGGATGGTAACTGACATTAGGGATCAATCATACTTCCCACCAGAGAACTGTTACGAAGTTAATAGACTTTTTATGTATCCCGAACTCTCTGGCAAGAGGGAGTAATTTTTTGAATTGCTAATTTCGACTGAAAATAGAAAATAACATCAGAGTTCATTGTTATTTTCAACATAGAGTTCATTGTAATTTTATCTGGACACATATTCCCGTTAAAGAACATTATCTTCAAAATCAGGAATATTTTTTGTTTCATCATAACCCCATTATTTTTTCTAAAAATTGCTTTATACGTATATTCTTCAAAAACGTTAGTTAAATCTTTCATTTTTCTATTAATAAAAAAATGGTGGTTTAAAATATTTTCAATATTTTAAAAAATCCAATTAGCTTACTAAATAAAATTCATTCAATTCATTAATAATGAATTCGATTGGTAAAATCCATTTAAGTAATTAAAGCGCTTATGAGTATTTGTATTTTATGAAATTACGAATAAATAGAGACTAATTTAATGCGTTAAAATAGTTTGTCATGGAGATTTGAAGAAAGGTGAATTTACAGGAGATTATATTTCTCTCAATCTTCGAAATATTTAAGTAAGCGATTAAATTCAATCAAGCTTTTGTCTGACATTAGCTTTCTAACTCATTAAATAAACTTAATTTCCTTCTAGAAAACACTACATTTTCATAGAATTCTCAAATCCTCTTTTTCTATCTTTATTTTATTTAAAAAAATAAATACCTGAAATGAATTAATAAGCTTTATATTGAAAAGCGAATGCATCTTTCTCCAACTCAAGTCGTTAACTTTATTTGAGTTACTACTTCAGCAGTTTCGAACTCCAAGTTTTTTGTTTGCTCAGCGTATACCGATGTGCTCAGACTGCAAAGCCAATGTGACAGCATTACACATTTTAATTCAATATCCTAAATTTAACTCTCATCTCATGTGGTATTTTAATTCAGTAGCATTGGATATGTGTGGATTGGTAGGAGAAAACAGTCATGAAAATATCTTCGAATTTTTAAGATTTATAAATTTTATCTATTTTATATGAATACCATAAGGATTTAAAACATTTTCTTGGAATCTATTCCCTAAATGGAGTCCTAATTTTAAGACTTTTATCCTTAAACTTATAGTACTTTTATTTTATAAAACATTGTTTTTAATCTTGAAGAAACTTTTCTTTAATAGATCATTCGACAATAAACACACACCACTTTTTTAGGCACAGCAGGGTCAGCTTTGACCCTTGCGCAGTAAAATTCCAAATACCCAACCATTGATCTATTGAAATCCTTATGTTCCAATAATAATGGCCTGCTAATAGATATCTTACGGAGATATAGTAATGACAATGTAGTACCAACTATTCTATCCTTCGTAAAAGTAATTTTAAGGACTATTTTACGTAATGTATTCCGTTTTTTCTGAGAACCAGACTTTCTGAGAGTAACCAAAGGGGGTGGTCTCCTCAAATTTTTCTAGCATACTCTCTAAAACGTTTATCATGTCAAAAAGGGTTATACATGGCAATTGTTTATAACAGATAAAAGACATTAACTTTTGACATGAATTTAGAGTTTTTACTGAATCTATCGTGGCGAGTTATTAGATAATTATCTCTGGTATGCATTATCTGTGGTACTAAAAATTGAATTTGTGTTTGAGACACATTTTTATCAGCCAATCAATACAACATTTTAACTCAAAATTGCACTTGTAGTCACAAATTCACATACCAAATTTGAAATATTTAAATATAGATGGACAGAAAACAATCCACAGTTAAATATAATGAAACATTCCATAGGTGTCTATTCTACAGATTTGTTAAATATGTGTAACTAATCTTAGTAGTTATATGTGTATTTGTTTATATGTGTACCGAATATAGTTCCCTTCGTCTTGTAATTATCGTGTTTTATATTCGAACAGTCGGACAAACGGAGTTACCCTGAACAGATTTTTCTCGAATCTTGATGGAAGTCAGTACATATAGATTAAAAACCGTGTATAAAATTTTGATAGTCTATCTGCAAGCATTTTTGAGTTATTTTTGTCACAAATCGACAGATGAACGGACATTAATCAAAAATGAGGTTCTTTTAACAGGGCGATTTAAAATGTGGAGATTCATTTCGAGTTCGACTTTTTTTACGATTATCATACTGTCTCGTATACGTAGTACACAAGAAAATAAAAGATTGAACTTAAAATTTTCAGAAAAAGAAATCAAATATGGCTAACCTTTATCGTGAATCAGAAATGTTATTCACTAATTATTAAATGAAGGCACGAAAAAAAACAATATCTTAGTTCTATAATTATACGTTGCATTTCTTTTTTTAGTTTCAGTTATATTACCGTCCCATTGTAAAGTAACACTAGAGCTATGTGTTGCACTGCTTAATCCTAATATTACACATTAGTTCAATTTGGTACATAGCATTTTATGTCTAATTGTAGTATGATTTGGAGTTAATTCAACAACACAGACATCACAGGTTTAAAGTATTTTATTCATTGATGTTACTAAGTTCATCAGTTATGCTTGACAGCTTTTATTTCATCTGGTTGAAAAGTTTGAATTATTCTAAATACAGAATAATCTCGCTGATGGATTAATTGGGGTTAAAAGGTGTCTGCAAAATCGTTGGTAAACTGAACCGTATATTACACTAGCTGGTACCGGTGCGTTGCTACCAGAGAAGAAACAATCTTAGAAACATTGTTTGGAATTTGAAATAGTTATCTTGTTTAATTAAGAATGATAGGAAGAATTATTATTTTCGTATAGACTGTGAATACATTCATTGAAATTAAAGGATATATAAAGGAGAACCATAAATAGTATTTATTCTATTTTTACCATGCTATTCTACAAACAAATATTCAGTTTTATATATTAGATTTGTGTATTCTTTTAGAATTAAAAAGTTTGGTGTTCTCGAATAATGGTAATGAATAAAACTATTGTATATGGTGATTTGTTTAATATTCCCAAGTTTAATAATAGAAAATGTGATTAAAATATTTTTTTAAAATATTGATTAAACATTAAAAAATATTTTTACCGTGAAATCTTTAATAGAGTTGAAAAAATAATATTTTGGAAACTAAGGTGGCGCAAAATTATCTATACTATAATATTTTCGGAAGTTACTGCAAAAAACACTGAAATTTTATTAAATGTTTATTTAAAATTTCAAACCTAAAGGATTGGTTCTCCTAAAACTTTCTCGTAATCTCTCTAATCAAACTATTACCTCAGAGAAAGATAATGTATTTGCGTACAATAACTCCGAAATATTAACGTCTAGTATCAATTTAGCATCTTTACTAAATCTGTTGTGTTTCCTTGGCGTGTTATTTGGTGGTTAATCCGTGGTTAAGAGATGCGGTTAATAGATTGGAAAATAATTATTATACTTTAGATGATTGTATTATGCCTATAACTTTCGCGTAAATGCAAGTAATAAGCAGTCGAGGTTTTAACAGAATCGGATGAGTGGTAGGGCAGTGCATAAGAAACATGCAGACAAATACTCATTTTTATTTATATAGATGTTGAAAAGAAATTAAAAAACTGTGTTACTCTAATAATTGTTCAATAAAATGCAAACTATTTTATGTATGTATTTTATTTTAGAAATAAAGTGTTTGATAATGGATATTTGAAGGAGTTTAGTTACACTAACGTCCTGTTGTAAAGCAACACTAGGGCTATTTTGAGACGAGCCTCGTAATTTTGAAACCTGATCAGATGATGAGGACGACACATGAGCTGGCCCCCTCTCCTCTCCCCACCACCCACTGAAAGGACGTTTTGTATGACAGATTGAACGTGTAGTTAGTTAGGAGTTTGTGGCACAAGAGACAAATCCGGCCATGCTGCGACAAACATACGGTTGAAGATAAGGAAATGTACAGTGGAGCTTTAAAAAGTTAAAGTAAAAATTGCAAAGATTAAGAGATGTGGAGATATAACTTTTGGATTGAACGTGCAACAGACCCTCTTATAGGATGGTTCTGGAATCCGATCTCAAACTTGAAACCCTATGGCTCAGAAACCGGAACCCCATTGCCCAGAAACCATAGTGGCCTATTTGAAGGAGAAAAGATCTCAACTTATTTTCACATCGGTCTGCTTCTTAATGTGGAATCGTAGATAAATTCTCTGGAATAGATCTGATATTAAAATCCGTTGACCAATTGCTACTTAATATGAGGGTTTGCAGTATGAGTCAACTGATTAAGGTATTATTCTATATCTAACTATTAGTTATTAACTTTTCTGGATAAGTTCCAAGTTTTCTCCCCTTATAGTTGAAATAGGCAAAAAAAAATCATCTGAACTCAAATATAATCATTAAAATACTTTCTCTGAGACCTGATAATGCATGTCAGAGATTTCATATAAAAGCTTATTTTAAAATTTTATTTTAGTCATTTTTTGTGTCTGCCTAAATTTTTTTCCGATAAACTATTCATTTCATACTAGCCCGGTTTCTTTCAATAGGTGCTACGATCTAATCAAGGAAAAACTTTATTCCTTTTCTTCGTGGTTAGTAGGAGGAAAAAAAGTATTTCAAAAAGATAAAAATTTAGAAAAATAGAGAAAGAAACATAGAAAAAATTTTAAGGGTAAAATTTGGCGCATAGCCAAAGCGACAGAATAGCTTGGAAAATCGTAAAGCAATTGAGACATAAAAGCAAATAAAGTTTTTTTTTTTTTAATTCAATTCATTTTTTATATTCACTTAGAAAATATTTCTTTCGAAAAAGGTTATGGAGTGCAAGAAAGAGATGCAACGGCGATTATATGACATTTTTGTACACACTTATGCATTGCATAGAATGATAGAACCTTTTTAACAAAGGGTGCTCAACTGAGAGGGAACTAAATGACACTAAGGATATAAACGAAGACTTTATTCAAAGTATACACCAAAGGTATGAACACAATGATCCCATTAATTAACTGGTAGAAGGATTTCTTGTCACCAGAATTTCTTCCTTGACGCAACCCAGTATTTCACAGAATCCTTGAGCACGCATTTCAACTTCCGCTACTTGTTGAATTCCTCCATCGCAGAAGAACGATTAACTCCGTTGTGAGACACTCCGAAGACTATGCACGTCTATCAAGAACCAAAAGCTGGGGCTACTTACGGAAAGAGTGGTTCCACACCATGATGACGCAAGTCCACACGTCTTCAGGACGTGGAACCACGTGGAATTGGCCAAGTTCAAGTGAGAACAGCTCGACCATCCACCCTACATCCAGGAGATGTTGCCTTGTAATTTTCTTGTGTTTTGCCCCATTGAAGAAACATCTAAAAGCGAAGCAACTTCGTTAGTTTCGTATACGTCCACAAGTCACGTATGCGGAACTGACGAACAAATCACGCATGCGGAACTGGCCAAGTTCAATTGGGAGCAGCTCGACAAGCAACCCTACAGCCGTGTTATGTTACCGTAGAATTTTCATATGTTTGGTCTCCTGAAAAAACATTTGAAAGTGAAACGCTTCAACTCTGCGACGTACTCAAGGACGCTGTGAAGGTCTGGGTCTCGTCATGGCCACAAGAATTCTGGGAACTAGGTATCCATCGGTTCATGAATGAGTGGGGTCGTTTTGATCAGGCTTATGATGTATAAATTGAATAAAGTCTTCATTTATACCCGCAGTGTCTTTTTGTACCTTATCATATGAAAACCCTCTGTAGGTATAAACAAAATAATTTTATTAAATATGCGTATTAGTAATAGAATGCATAAAAATTCAGAATTTTTAATATTTCACTTTAAAGAATTTCGATAATATATTTATTAACTCAAAATGATAAAATATAATTCTTTAAACTGTTTAAAAAATATATGTCGTTTTGAAATATCTTAGAAATAAGCTATATACCCGTGATTAAAATGGGTATTATATATATTTAGACGAATTAATATTTCCTTACTTTTTACTCAAGAAAAAAAAATGTAACCCATCTTTAATTTACTTCTACGTATTATCTTAAAATAAATAAAACCAATTTTATAAAAGAAGGTAGAAAAATCAAATATGCTTTACATTTTTAAATTTCGATAAATATTTTCCCCGCTATCAGCTAGCAACTGCTTTATGACCTTGTTTATTATTTTTATTCTACGGGAGGGATTTTAATTTATAATACAAATTTATGTCCCTTAAAAAATATCTTAAAGAACAGGATTTCGAATTTTAAGTAGACATAAAAATTTAATTTGCCTATTTGAATTTAATTTGGGGGAATGGGGTTTTAAAATCTTGAATATAGGTTCATTTTATTATTTAAATCAAAAGTTACCTTTATGGTTGTGATTATTCAACATATAGCAGCCCGTTATACAAAGTAATCAAAGTGAGAATTCCTTCACTTCATTGTCAGATGCTTAATCTGCAATCGATAATCAGAATATTCCAAACCATGCCCTACCCCACTTAATTGCCAAGAGCAACATCATATATTCCGACAGACACTTCTGGTGTATTGGTTCACCCTTCGAAACACATGCTCCGTACTGCGAAAGACCAAACAAGGAGATAATGGCCAGTAATAATATTTGTCAAAGCTCGCCCATCTAATTCCTGAAATACGATTGTCCAGATTACTCTCGAAAATTTATCGCTCCATTTGGGCTTGACAGTCCGGAACGAAGTTTGGAAGACCCAATTCTACAAACTGAAGTGTCTTCAATTCCTTTGTATTTATATGTGTTTTTTTCTTCTAATCTTCCAGAATAAACTTGGCTATTTATAACTAGAATATTATTTATGATTCATTTACATGGACTAAAATATATTATGAATTCGTTCAATTTAATGAAAAAATTGCTGTTCATAGAATACAATAATAAACAGCCTCATATAAGAAGCAAGATAAATGTAAAAATTTTCTTACCTATATAATTAAAATAATTTAAGCGGCAGAACAAACCCCGAACTTAAACCACTCACCTAATTCCTGAAATTTTTATTTCTCTGTGGAAGCACACAGTCCCTAAAATATATCATCAATGGGCGCTTGAATCCTACATTTAACTAATTTCGAGACAAATCTCAAAATTACTGTTTCATTGTACATGGTAATTCAAAATGAATATAGCATATACAAACGGCTATAGCTATTTAATGAAAAAGAATTTGTCGACAATATTAACACAATGTGTGCATAACTTAAAAATTTCCTGTGCCCAAAACAATCGAAGCACTCAAATTACGGATTTGTAATGCGTTTGTGTCAGTGACTTCAGACATGCTTCAGAATGTATTTCGTGAAATAAACTACCACCTAGATATTGTACGTGTAACCAAGGAAAGTCACATAGAACATCTATGACGTATGTACACAAAATTTTTAAGTTCATTTTACATTATGTGTTAATTTTATCGATAAATTCTATTTTATTAAATATCTATAGCCGTTAATAATCGTTAAATTTATTTTGAATTAACTTTACATTCATTATGGTAAAAATATCTCTATAAAATCCCCACTCACATAGGAGCTTATAACCACTTGAAACGTCTTCCATACAGGCCTTTTCCCGATCACCCCCTATTTTTTAATTAATAACGAAAAAAAAACCTTGGAACTGCTCATAAAAAGACTTCGCATTTTTCCGTTCATAGTTGATCAATCAATGCTTTGTGCCTATTTTGAGAATATAACTAAGCATTGTCCTTCCTTTTGTGGTATAAATTTACAAAATAAAAATTATATTTGATAACAACTGTTTTTTTTTTTCTTTTGAGATAGATAAATTTCATTTATCTATCTCAAAAGATTTGAGCTAACGTATTCACAAATAGATGGTTGTATTACAAAAAAGGCATTTTTCAGTCTTTGAAAGATCCGAAAAACAGCCATTCTTCAAAATCTCGAGTTCAAATTTTCAATAATTGAATACTTTTGCTTTGTAAGTTTTATAAATCAGAAAATATAAATCAAAAAATCCACAGTTTGTTTTTCTCAAATCAGAACTTAATTTGATCTGTTTTAGATGCCCCTTGAAAAGACTCTTAATTCTCTTTCACATTATTTAAACTCAAAACATTTAGGGGAATCTTCTCCTGTATTTTTTTCTTATTTCTATCACCATGATATGCTGAAACACATCGATTTTCTGGTTATTAAGTAAAATTAGACGCGAATTTCGATTCAAGGTCAAAATATTTGCTTCCTGACTTTTGTCAACAGAGTATGGATAGTGGAGCGAATCCAATAAGATATGCTTACCGAAATAAAGTATATCAGATTTTCTTCTTTTTTTTTTCCTCGTGCTTTGCAATCAGTAAGCCATATTACTGACTCTCCATCCCACCCGAAGGCACGAGGAAATAAATACTGAAAGACCGTTGCAGTAAAAGTGGTGGGAACTGTGGTTGAGACCTATTGTCCATCACTGGTCACGGTACAACCCTCCCCATAGGAAGTACATCTCGTCATCGATAGCAGAAGTCATATTCCTCATCTTTATTGTACCAATCGAGTTGACGATATTCAACCACCATCCCAGAAGCATCTCAATCTCAATTACGAAGTGGCCCCCAAGGGTCTGTCAATCTATATGATAGATATATATCAATTGAAAATAGAAACGAGTTCACGCAATAATCTGATGAATTATCTTGCGAAACTGTCTTCTGAAGATTCGCAATTTCATTGAAGATTCAGTAAATTGAAGTTGATTTCTTTTTATTGCCTTGTATACGTAATAAAGAGTAAACATAGTAATAGACAAAAAATGTATATTATATCGTAGAATATTTTGTATTTTTATATTATATCTTTTCCCGCAATAATGCAAGACCAAAAAAAAATCATTGGAAAAAAAATTTCAGAAAAATTTTCAATAGATAATAAAATGAATTAGAGTGCAGATTAGAATTATTAATTAGAATTAGCATTTTCTTTGATAAAATAGATTTTCAAAGAACGAGAGTAAAACTTAATTTAAATTTTAAAATATTTCGACATTATTAATTTTTGTTTGTTTGCTTTTAAAACGTCAAAATTTATATTAAATATCAGCCAAACTAGAGTTAAAAAATTTTCAGTTAAAATTACCTCAATAAAAAAGCATTAATTCTCTATTTTATTCAATGATGAAATTAAACTTGTTATATGAAATTAAAATTTTAAAAACAATATAAAGTAAAAATTATGCATTTTTTTCTAATAAAACAAAAATATTTGTGTAATATATTAAAGTTGTTTACTTTGGATTAGAGACTTTCTTGAAATTTTTAGAATTTGAAAAGAATTAAAACACTTCTAATCGCTATTTTTTAAATCCTCGATGTTATGAATGGAATATAACAAAATTATTCTATAATTTCTATCATGTCAAATTTCATCAGAAGAAAATGAGTTCTTTTGCGCAATAATTTATTTTAACCATATTCTTTAAGTATATATATTTCTGGTACATAGAAAATTTTATCAATTATCACAAAGGTAATATTTCACATCAATTTAAACATGACAATAATCAACAGCACCTGATTATTACGTATTCCGTATTTCAATCATATAGTTGAATAACAGAGGTGTATATGATCCTATGACAATCAACAGCCTTGTAAGCCTCTATGATTTACTGTGCCGGTTGTCAGAAATTGCAGGAATCAACATTTCAAACGCCATCCGTTATTGACTCTGAATAAATTGTTTCCGAGTGGCAAGTTCTCTGATCTCTAAATATGGAAATCAACCGAATCAAGAGCAGTAATCCTACATTATGAAGGAATCGTATGACAATTGTAGATACAAGCGATTGCAATCATGCTGCAATAATCAAAAGGATTCCAATTTCAATGATGCGATTATTGAAATGCGGATCCTTTTGAATCTTTTTCCTTTCAATATTGGATCCTTTTGGAAACAGAGAGAAAACCTATCTTGTCCGTTGAGCGATATTGTTTAATTATCCTGCAAATGAAATGTCACGAATTTTACCACTTTAAAAATAATCACATTTATCATCATAAAATAACACCTAAAAGATGTCATACGTAAAATTAAAGTATCTATTTTATATTATAAAATGGCATTGATTGAATAACTTTTTAACAGGTATTTATAGAAATTTCATTCTTTTCATAGGTATTTATAAAATTCATTTTTATTACACCTAAATGAATAATAGATCAGTATCTTTTAATTATTTTAATTAATGTTGTAAACGATATCCGTCTAAATTTAGCCATTTGATTTGATTTTAGCTTACAAACTGTAAAAAAGAAATATCATTGTTTAATAAAATTCAGATTATATAATTAATCATGTAATAATACTTTGTAAAAAAATATGTGTCCGATATTGTTTTATTTGCTCAGTTAGTTTCATTGTAAAGAAGACGAAATTTTATATATTTTAATAATGTTAAATGCACGGATATTTAAAGAACTCCAGACTTGATGACAAACTTTGACTACAAATTGCGGGTTCGTGAAAACACAAGAACTACGACAATATCTCTATTAAAAAACGAGATCCCAATTCCTCAAAAAAATTAATATCCTATCAATTTTAATGATATGCTATCATTAAAATTGTGTGATGTAACAATGAGTAAATCAAATGAACGCTCTCTATAGTTACACTGTTACTTTATTTCATAATTTTTTGCTATTTGCATGTTCTTTATTGCTTTCTGGAAGTAATGCTTTTCTAAATGTATAATGTTTTCCCCACATTTTGTTACTTTCTTGTGGAAAATCGTTATCCATTATCGAACTTCGTAGATTCCTCACCATCATAAGACGAACTATAAAAATATGCAAGATATCAGAATATATCCAGCTATAAATTTAAACTATATATCAGGCTTTGCAAATACAAATATTATTAATTGTAATAAACCGTGGAATAGAAAATATATTAAGGCTATACTATATTATTGACTCTCCGTCCCACCCGAAGGCACTCGGAAATAAATACTGAATGACTGAGCCACCACTACAGCACCACTGGCGGGAACTGTGGTTGAGTCCTAAGGGCCATCACAGGCTACAGTACAACCCTCCCCATAAGAAGAACGCCCCGTCATCGATGGGAGGGGCCATATTCCCATCTTTATTGTACCCACTGGGTTGGCTAGATCCGAGCATCATGGTGGAAGCATCTCATCTACCATTTGCTGGTTTGCCAGCAAATCAAGTAAAAGAAAGGACTACACCAGATAAAATACATGACGCCGTTATAATGGCATACACATTTACATCATCAAAACACTTAACTGCATGAGTAGCAGCATTGCAAATCTCACTCACTAAACCGATATATTAAGGTCAAAAAGGACGCAAAATTAGCAACAGACCTTTGGAGTATTTAAAGCATGTGTCGAAAAATTTAATGGATGGTGCTATACAAGCATATTCTTATATCTAGATAACAAAGGTTACATGATTAACAATTGAAGGATTTGCTGGAAATAGGATGTAGCTCCACTTTAAAGGAATTTCGAGTTATATGCAATATGTTTGAGTTACATGTGGCAAAAAAAATTCTTGTTCATTTGGTACCAAAAAGATGTACAGCATATCATTTTGGAATAAAGTACAAAATACTGTCAGCTTCATTAACTACAAAACATTTTTGACAACCGGCTGGTTTGTCGAGATTACACATAATACTAATTTTACTTGAATTTTCTTACCATAATTTCCTGTTAAATAGCACACAAAGGTGAACTCTCTCCAATTCCCTCAGCAAACAATCTATAAAGTGGTGATAAGTATTAAAATTATTTAATAAGTTCTGTATCTATTCTGTCTATTGTGACAACTGCTAGGAAGACATAGTGCCATAAAATTTTTAAATGCCTTTGCAATTTGTTTCAAATTACACTTTATCTTTGAAAGTAATATAAAACCATTTGCTATTTTCTGATATAAACTCAAAGGAGATATTCAGAGTCTTTCTACCTTACCTTTCAAAAATGGAATAAAATCATTCGATTAAATATTTGATGAAAGAAAAGAGCAGGTAAATAATACAATCGCAAATGTGATACTCCAAAGTATAAAACAATATTTAGGAAATTATCAGATTTCTAAAATATACAAAAGCCCTATGTTTGCTGAGAGAAGAAAAAAGAAAAGCTTAATTTTCTGCTATATCAAAAAAATTTCGGTATTCTCGGTAAATGTTTTGGGCTTTTCAAAAGGTAGGAAATCTATACTTATAATAAAGCTCAATGTGTGTGTGTGTGTGCGTGTGTGTGTGTGTGTGTGTGTGTTGGCGCTCTACAGGCCAGACCGTTGGACCTACAGCTACAAAATTTGGTACATGTATACCTTGGAGGTCAGGAATGTGCACCTCGGAGCCCTTTTTTAAAATTTTTAATTAGAATTTGAATTAATTAAAATTTAAGTGAAATTTTGACATTTTTCCGCTATAACTTCCGAAAATATTATTGCACAAACATGATTTTTACATCAATTTAAAGATTAAAAAATTAGCTTTCTAACAATATCAGTTTTTTTAATTTATAACGTAAGCTTCTATTTTTAATGAATTTTTAAAGAAATATTTTAACCGTTTTTAGCACGTGACTGGATAAAATAAAAGAATGCCGGAAGTTCAAAAAAAAACTATCATCGTAAATCAAGTTTAAAGAAATGATACTTTTAGCACGTGACTGGATAAAATAAAAGAAACATAAAATGTGATATTTTCTAAAAAAAATTAAATGGAAAGCAAAGATTTCTGTAACCGTTTGTAATATCTAAATCATTTATTCAACAAATGTTTATTTACGGTAAACCTGATCGAATTTAGACAGGATATGCATTGGAATCCCGACTTAATGGCATATTTCTATTATCGTTTGCAATATCTGTATCATTAATTCAATTTTTTTTTCATTATAAAATGTAATAGTTTCTAAAAAAATAAATACAAAGCTAAGATTTCTATAAAATCTGCAAGAGCACTTCAAAGGGAAAAAATTAGGTTTTATCACCGTGTTGCCATCATTTTAACGGAAGTTCAAATTAAAAAAAAACTATCATTGCAAATTAAATCTGAAGAAATGCAACTATTAGCACGTAACTGGATAAAATAAAATAAATATAAAATGTGATATCTTTAAAGAATGCAAGGCAAAAGATTCTATGATCGTTTGCAATATTTAAATCGTTAATTGAATAAATTATCTTTATTTATACAGGCTATGCATTCAAATTCCTTTCCAATGGCCAATTTGTAAAATATTATTAATAGGCATAAATATTGTTTAATACTAATAATTTGATCTAAATGAAGTAAATAATTACATTTTATGTAGTTTGAGTCAAACAATGCATTTATGAATAATGAGTTTAAGATTTTTTCATACTTTACTCTGTAAGCCATACTTTTACAAAATATTTTTATTAATATTTTAAATAAAAGTTGCTACATCAATCAGTCTTCTAAATCAATCATTAAAACTGACTGATTTATAAAATTAAAGAAAATTATTAGAAAAACGCTTTCTTTTAGAACTTTTAGTTCATCATCTTAAAGAAAATATTAATTTAAGGCCAATTGATAACCGGAATTACTTCAAGGCTAATGAATATGTGATTTAATTGAAAATTTTAGAGCCCATTACTCATGGTGAACCAGCTGGTCGCCAAAGGCGGCTAGTATACAATAAAGAAATAATAAAATTAGAAGCACGTGCACCTGAAATTAGTGAACAATTAAGATTTGGGAAGTAATTTTTATTCACACTTTTAATTGGGAGATGCTATTTGTAAAATACAAAACAAAATTAACAATACAGAGAAATTTAAAATATTGTTACTTACCGGTTGTTCTATTCAATATAAGTAAATTTCAAAACTTGCAGATGAAATATACTGCCAATTCAAAACACGTTACCTTAACGTGAATTTATATATATATATATATATATATAAATATATTTATCAATATATAACTAAAAATATATATATATATATTCTTAATCCCAAATTCAGGGTATTTTTGTTATGCGTTGGTAATTTTTTTCATCATTTTGAAAGTATTTCATTGAGTTTTACATGAATTGAATAAAGAAGTTTAAACATTCTATTAATAAGCGTTTGGTTTGAAAAATTGTTTCTGTTACTTATGGCACTTGTTCAAGCCCACTCACTAAGTTAGCTATTAAGTTTCTTCTGAAGATAAATGCCCCTGAGCACCTAAGGGCAGAAGTCTGACTTCTAGCTCAAATGAAGATAACACTCACTCGCTCGCTCGCTTATACGACCCAAGGTTCTTTCACATACCTCACAGATAGAACACAGGGTAGAAAATCAGGACTCGAATCCAGGACACTCAGATCATATGGAAGGGCGTGCTATCCCTAGCCCAGGACGCTGGTGATCTTACGCGCTTTTAATAAACGCTGGATGCTTTTTAATAAACTTTCCACTCGTACATTTACTACTTTAATGTGTCGGGATCTTCTCATGTAGGTATCAGGGACAACGAGAAAGTAGACAGTGCCACAAAATTGGTTACTACTACAGAAAATATTAATATCCCTATGAGTGATTTGAAAAAACGCATATCTTTGCTCTACCTCTCAAAATGGCAGACACAATGGGATCTGTTAATGGAAATCAATCTTCATAGTGTTAAAACTTCTATTGAGCTTTGGCATACCTTCTAAATAGAAAAGGAGACACTATCTTAACACGTTTGCGCATAGTTGCACTAGATTCACCCATCGACATATATTTTTTGGTGAAGAGGTACCAATGTGCTCGGAGTGCTATTGCTTCATGTCTGTTTACCATATTTATCATTGAATGTCCATATTTTAGTTCTCAACATTTATATCATTTTAACAATCTCACAGTTTCTCATGTGCTTGATAAAACGCCAGATGCTAATCTTTTTAGCTTTTTCTAAATCAATAGGCGTTTATCTGCATATTTAAGCATTCTTCAGCAATTTCAAATGTTTTTTATTGCTTTGTATGGCCGAAATTATAGTTTCTAATCCTAAAATAAATACAGCTTGGGGCAGCATAGTCAACATCATGGCTCTTGTGCCAATAAAATTCAAAATATCCCAAACTGAAAATTTAGCAATTGTACATAGCAAACCCGTATTATTATTTAAGTCACATATTTATTTTTATGTTAACCATTGAAAAGGAAAAATATAATTTAAAAGATAAATATCTTTCAATATAACATCTGTTTGTTGAATCGTTCTCAGTTCCTCCATCAGAAAACATTCGCTATTTACTATGGAACAAACCAACTCCCAGATATCCGTGATTTAACGGTTCACATCCCTTTCTCGGCAGTAATTCTTATTGTCCTCTACCACGGATGAAATATCGTTGTCCTTATTCCGCCTGTCCTTCAGTGGCAGTAACCTTACAAGCACGATGACTAATTTCTCTGCCAAGATAGAAAGGACACCGAAGAAAAACATTAGAGACGTTTGATTAAAACATTATCGTTTTCCGAGAAAAACAGCCTCAGATACAGAAAAGGCGGGGGAGAAATCAATATTTGGCAACTTTTTGATACTCATTTTTTTTTTTTTTTTTGCAGCTGTTGTTTGCCAGTCGTTGAAATGATAGGGTAGAAATATTGAGTTAAATGTTATTGAAAAAGAGCTGATAGAATAAAAAGTCGTCGTAATAAGGAATATTATTGTTATTGAATCGAAGTGAAAAAGTTATCAATCTATTTCAATTACTCTTCGTTTCAGTATTCTAAGAGGATTATTTTTCGGAGGCTTTTATCTCATTAAAGAGTGGCACGTGGATGAATGTGGGCCATTTCCGGAATTTACTTTAATCTTAAATGTAAATATCTGCTCCTGGCATCTTTCTTCTCACTTCTATTTTGAAAAATTAAACCCATCTTAACGCCTATGCAAAAATCCTTTGGGTTTTAGAATCCATTGGCAAAAAATATTGTTATAGATTTCCATTTTACTTTGACAATTTTTATATTTATTGATTTAAGTTTTTAACTTAAATTATGAGTTTAGTTCAAATATATTTTTATGGAAACTATTATTGAGGATGCTTTTGTCAATTTAAAGAGTATAAAAATCACATTTTGTGCATACATATTTATTTGTTGTTGTGAAAACTTTACGATATATTATGCTATTGCACAAAATATTTTAACAAAATAATAATTCAGATTTAGTATTTTTTAAATTTTCTATCGACAAAAAAAACTTAATTTTTTTTTTTAAAAAATTCTTCAAATGGGATAGAAAAATAATCGCAGAATTTTTTTTTCTGTTGAAAACAGTCAACGTATATATATTTCTATGGTTACAGTGAAATCGATCATTCTAAATTCCCCAACTGGCGGAACAGAGCATTTAATTTATATTATTGGCTTAAAATATGAAACCCTTTGATTATGATTGACATCGTTTTAGTAGTAGAATTTTAGGAATTTCAATTACAACTGTATCTTCAGTAAGAATCCCTTTGCTCAAAAACTTATTTTTTACAGCTGTCTCGATTATTTTACCCTAAGTAATATAATTACATGTATATTACTTTTAAACAAAAATTCCTTGATTATTTTTTAACACACCATTTGTTCAGTTAGAAAATTCACAACATTAAAAGATTTTGTCCCATCATCACAAGATACTTCAACATTGTCACCAATTTATTTGCTTCCAATTATTTTATATTCACAGAAGAGAAAAAAATCTAATATTTGTGGATTATTTTTTGTACCAAATATTCTAGACCAATTCAGTAATATTTTTTTCAAATATGATTACATTTCATGTGGATGTGTTATATACCCATTTGAAAACCATCACGTCATGGAAGAATTATCGAGATGAACAAACATAGATTAATATTGTATAGATTAAGAATAATTACTTAAATTTAAAGGCCGTGAAAATATAAAAATGTTCGAATATTTTGTTTTTCCATACTTATTCTCGATTATTGAGTGAAATTATGTTTATTTCTCATCCAAATTCAGCGTTATGTTTTATGCTATTTTAATATTTCTTTACTAAATGATTTGTGTCAAGCCCTACATTATTTGAAGATTATAGCAAAATATTATGCAGTCAAAAAAAATCCTGAAAATGGTTCCAAAATAACATTTACAAAAATGAGCTTTCAAGACATGTTAGATTTAAAAAGAAAGAATCAAAGCAAATGCTTTAACATAACTAATAAAAATTGCCGTTAAATATACAATCTTCTATGAAAACAGTTGTAATTTAAACAATACCTTTAATATTAACCAATAATGAGTGAATGTGAAGCAACTACATAATATTAATGCAAAGTACATTGATAATATTCAACTAATTGACAGCGCATTGCCGGCAGGATACTAACTAACTACGTATTGCGAGCAGGATACTAACTACGT
>JAPMOQ010011986.1:218140-278551 GCA_026543055.1 Argiope trifasciata
GGAAAGGGTTATTTTTGGACACCATTGATAAAAATGAATGCTTCGGATTTCTGCGGTAAACAGATTTTTGATTTTTTTTATAATCGGTTTATCAGGAATGTAATGCAGATAAAATATTTCATCAAGAATATAAAAGTTTTCAGTGGAATTCCGCAATAAATTCTTTTATTCATTACTTCAGTTTAGTGGTATACGTTTTTTCATCGTTCTTTTATTTACGCCATTTTGCCTGACGATTTTTTTCTCCCTATACGACAGAAATATTCCAGCAAAATAATAAATTATATTTTCAACAAATATGTATAAGTTGAAAAAGTCAAAAGCTTATTTCATATAAAATTCTCTCAAGTATAGTGATAAAACACACTTCAGGACAAAAAATTATTAAACATTTTATCATTGCCATATTTTTTAATTTGGCAATGATAATTAATGATAATGATAAATTTTAATTTACATGGTGGTATAAAAAATTAAACTAATGTTTACTTCTTTGACTATTTAAACAGAGTACTTATTAATTGAAGATGCTCCATATTTGAAGCTGAGCTTTTTCAGACCTGGTTAAGTGCAACGGTAAGTGCAAAACATTACAAATCGAAATTTTATTTGTAGCATTTTTTTTCTTGTCCTTAGAAGAATTTTATTTGTAGCATTTTTCTTTGTTGTTCTTAGAGGAGTTTTATTTGTAGTATTTTTCTTCTTGTTCTTTGAGGAATTTTATTTTAACCCTCATTTGAAGTTGACACTTGCACATTTAAAGATTCGATTTAGCCAAGTGGAGCACTTTAGAATAAAAGGTTCATAAATGTGTTTATGTGCTTTGGATATATCAGAGAGAGAAAGATAGTTAATTCACATTTTAATAGGTTATTGCTGTTAATAACGAAAAGTGGTACACTTATAATGTTTGTATGAAACTATCTTTTATCGAGAATTTTAGAATTATTTCCTCTTTTGGTTCTTATAATCTTTGCTATATTTCACATTGTGTTTTTGTGAATGTGATTATTTTTCTTATGGTCTTTCCCTAGTCAGGATCAGTTCCTGTAATTATTTTTCACATACATAATTACAAAATAATATTTTGGTCGATGCTATTAAATATCTTCATACGACTCCTTTAGTAAAGATGTCAAAGGGTAATCTTTTCTTACAACCTTAAACCGATTCGTAAAAAATGGATCGTTTTGAGTTAAGAAAAACTTGTACTGAAAGGGAAATATTTATATATGCTATCGCCTGTGCATTTTGTACAGTTAACTATTATTGCAGTCAACTTTTCAGAGTATCCTTTGTTTTGGGGATAAAAGTTACTCTACATTGTTTGCCAATGGATTCTACAGCCCAATGTGCTTTTGCACATGCGTTAGAATGAATTTAATTCGTCAAAATAGGCATGAGAGGAAAGAAGAAATTTTTATATTTAGCAAAAAAAATTCCAAAAATATGCTCATTCTTCCACGTGAGATAGAAATAATGTATGATTAAATAAAAAAATTGTCTTACAATACTGGTTCTAACAACAGAATCTTTCTGAATAACTTAGTAGATTCTGCTTTCTGAATTTGAGGGTCAAATATTTCGCAATTATCAAGTCTGATTCTAAATAAAAGAGCATTAACAACGACTACTTTTTTTTCTTATCAAGCCTGATTCTAAATGAAAGAGCATTAATAAAGACTGCTTTATCTCTCATTGTCATTATTCTTCAAATATCACTAAACGAATATTATCAGCAAAAATGAATGTAAAATATATGAAAATTTAATAACCATAATGTATGTTTTTTCATTTATGTATTTGTTTTCATTTATATTCCGTGTTTCTCTAAATAATACACTCTGATGATGTTTCCGACCTTGATTTGATAATTTACTATGAATAATCATTACAAACACACCTATTCATATCTGATTGCTAATTAGAACCAATAAGGAAAATGCAGATACTATTAGGCGTCATTATATTTGTCCAAAATTATCGCGCTAAGATATAAACATTGAAATATTATTATCGAAAACAACGTGCTATATACGGGCTTATATACATTACTATTCAATGACACTTTATAAAACTTACTTTCTTAGTCATTTCCACTGAATACTATCTACTGCATTTTACCGATTGAGCTTCAACCTGTTGATTTCAATTTTCATTACAAACCGATAAAACTCTATTTAAAGTAATAAAAAATTAATTAAACTCAAAAACTGATTTAATATTTGAAAAAATGTGTTAACCTCAAGTGCCATTCGAGTTTTAAAAAATGCATTTGAACGTGAGGGTATGAATAAAAAGTGTTTTATTAATGGTTGAAAATTTAAACAAGATATAAAATAAATACAGAGAGATTGTGAACTAATAGTAGAAAACATAGTAAACCCTTTCTTAATAACTTCCAGTAATAATATTATATGTATTAGTTGTTTGTATGAAACAAACAACTCCCTTTCTTTCACAAAGCTAACAACGGAATTTTACTCTCAATAAAGGCAAAAAACCGCAATTTTATTCCACTTTCACTAGCCCAGAACTCAAGAGAAGTATGGTTAGGAAAAACAAGATATTTTATAATTTATTTATTCAAATGTTTGTTGAAAGAGTGTTCATGCCATTAATTTTTCTTATTCCTCTGACAACATCGAAGTAGAAAAGGCAATTTTTAGACAGCGTTGATAAAAAAAATGCTATAAAAGTTTCTACAATAAAAATATTGTTTCCCTCTTTTTTATGAGCGTTAAATAAGAAATACATTACATATAAATTCCTTAAGGTATCCGAGCACATTAATTAAAAGTCTCTACATTAATTAAAAGTCAAGATATTGATATTTTCGTAGTGATCGGTAAACAGGAAGTGGAATTTTAAATAACCGGAATGACTGATTTGAAGAGTCAAAAACATGTTAAAATTTTGCATAAATATAAATTTAATTTTAAAAACAGAAAATCTTTTGTACAGTAAAACAAAAAATGTCAATTAGAGTTTCAACGGAGTTATGTGGAAATTTGTTCCTAAAGAGTCTTTATTGAGCTCAAAACTCTCAGATTAGGTGCATTTATGTCTGTAATATATTTCAACGAAGGTTTTATAGGATTACTAAATATCCTTAAGATTGTTGGAGTGTATCATAGAGCAAATTTAGTTTGAGCATTTGACAAAGGCACAATAAGTGAATCGAAGAGGAATTCAAGGCCAAATGCAGAAATTAACAGGGAAAAAGTTTGAATAATTAAGAAAGAAAGAAAAATTTTCAAAGTTAAAGGAAAAAGATATAAGCTATAAATGCGATGAATTTTAATTGTAAATTGAATATTAATTTGTAATTGAAATATGTTGCTGTATACTTTAAATGCATTTTTTTCAAAACAAATTTTTACTCATTTGTTGCTCGCTTTAAATGCAGTAACTCAAAATAGAATTATCACATTCTTCCGAAATTTTGCGGACTTTTTATTTCATTTCCTAGAAAATGAAATAAAGGCTTAAAATTCAAAGCGAAAGAAGACTTTTTAATTTACACCCTATTGTTTGAATAATATAAATTAAAAATTTCATGATAAACTTTCGACTGATTGTAAACTTGTAATTCATTCCATAGAGAAAACTGTATGGTTTATTTTGGAATAAATTTTGCCTGAATGAAAATAATAGTTTTGGGCGTAATCAATTTGAAGTTGTTGAAGATTATGCTTGTAAATGCCAATTGAAGGGTTTGTTGCAAAAAGGAAGTTGCTCCAATAATTCAAATTTACAGAAAGCCATAAAAAAATTCCTTAAAACTCGAAATTTCAATGAGACAGGCAGCTCCATCTATTATGAAACGCGAGAACACAGATTAGAGCTACATCATTTTGGCACCAAATGAAAAGACTTTTTTTACCACATGTAACTCTAACATAGTGCATGCAACTCCAAATTCCCCCAAATTAAAGCTACATCCTTTTAGCAGCAAACCCATTAATTTGCAAAATTATTGATGTTATACTGAAATTCTACTCCTATTCTTCAATAGTCTTATACCCAGAAATATGGCTAAAGATGAGGAAAAGTAATATGGCTACCATCGACACCAAATTTTTCTAAAATGGAGCTGCAAGTGTTTTTGATAACTTAATCATGAATGTAAGTCTTGGTGATATCTTTTGTACGATCTTTCTCTGTGTACAGGCACATATGAATATTAAGTGAAAGAATAGAAAAGCTCCTAATCATGTGCAATCACCTCAATTTGTAAAATATTACTCTTTTGTGCCCAAAACTGTGACGTCAAATATGTAGCGGTTACGTTGTTACGACCTTTCTTATCTTTTCATTTGAACACCCCTAGTATTATAGGAATTCTAAAATAAAGGTCACAAAAAATGCGTGGGATAATCTTGCATAATTTCTCCGTCATACAAAGAATAAACTTTTATATAAGTTCTTGTTCGAACAAATTCTGCTCTAAGTAATTTATATTATAAGGAAGACTCAATTATAAGCACATGCTCATTATTTATAGCAGATATATATTTAAAATTTATATAGCAGATATCTATTTAAATTATTTATACAGCAGTATATATAAAAGTTATCATACCGTCTGTATAAAATTCAGAAGGAGTAAATTGTTCAATTTGTTAATAATAATAATAATTACCTTTTTAGCATAAAGAGAAAAAATAGAGGAAATATGGCAATTTCCAAAAAATTAGAGCTGGAAATTTTGAAGAATCTCCTTATTTCATACCCCTTTTATGTCTAAAAACACACTTTTATCATTATGATTGTCTGTCTATCGATCTTTCTGTATCTGTTTCTCAGTGAACACGTTAACTAAAAAACGCTTTAAACTAGATGGTTGAAATTGATGATTTGGGCAGTTTGAACCAAATGTTTCAATTTCAGTGAAATTCTAAACAAATTGAAAACAGCGGAAGACAGTTTGAGCACAAGTGAAATCGATAACTCAAGTCGCAGAGATCTGGGTAAATAAAATTTGATACTTTGGTTAAGTGGTCAAAATATAGAAACATCAAATTTAGTGCCAAATTTGTTCAAACAGTTGACATTTATAGATCTGCAATTCCACTTCCGTGTAAACGCAATAACTGAAATTCGGTATGTGATCTTATGACAACAACTGTAGTTTTGTTTCTATATTTGTGGTTTATTAATTAGAAAAAAAAAGTCCGATACATTTTATTCTCGTGATAGATTCAGTAAAAATGCTGGATTCAAGCCAAAGGTCTATATTCCACAACTACCATTCACTTATGGCAAGGAAGGCATTCACATTTCCGACGGTTCACCCTTTTTATGCATACAAGAGATTGATAAGATAAGCTATTCTTTGGTTTCTTAAAACAGTGATTTCGTGTGTATTGAGAATTTCCCTATGTAACAAAATGTGTACTTCCAAAGAATTCATAGCAGCTTTTACTTTGACCATTTTCGTCCAGTCAAGGAATTAATTTCGTCAAATAATGAAGGGTGCGGTTAAAAGTTAATGGCTAAGTGCCGGACACGGGTCATTTAATTATATTCCCGCTTTACAAATCGATCGAGGAGTGTTTTCGTTCTAATTACTTGCTGAATTGCATTGGAGGATAAAAGAACGGTAAAATTTGGCTCACTCGGCGAATACTGAAACAATGATTATTTGCAATTATGACTAATTTTCTGCTTATGAAGAACCTTCACTTATATCACATTATATAAAAAGAAAGAGTATTACCTCCATTACAAGGAATGTTCCTGGTTTTAGGTGAAAAAATGCCTCTTAAATTATTAGTATCACCTTTATTTCAAGTCATTTCATTCCTTATCGAATTATTTAACTGTTGTTCTTGCAAAACATGAACATGAAATGGGAATAATTGTTTTGAGCATTTGTCATATCCTTCTGGCTATGCAAAACTTTCCTCCGCTCCGTTGATACATTTAATAAAGTAGCGTTTGCTTGTAAACATGCGAGCGCGTCAGATTGATTAAAAAATCTTATTATTTGAGACCATAATGCTGTTTTAGATTGAGGTTTATGAAGCATTTATAGCCAAATCAAATTACAACTTGATTTCCAAATTATTCGTTCCCTGAATTTTTAAGAATTGTTTTCACTAATTTAATTCATTAGCCAGTTTAAACCGGTTTGAAACAATCACGACACTATTAGATTACGCAAGCGGCGGTATTTAGAAAAATAATGGGTGTTTTTTTTTTTTCATATTTCAAAATCGGTCGAGCTCCAAACTATTTCCGGCTAGAAAAATTGAAAATAAGTTTAAAAAAATTATCGACTTTATATTATACTAGCCGCCTTTGGCGACCAGCTGGTTCGCCATGAGTAATGGGTTCTAACATTTTCAATTAAATCACATATTCCTTAGCCTTGAAGTAACTCCGGGCATTGATTGGCCTGAAATTAATATTTTCTTTGAGATGATGGACGGAAAGTTCTAAAAGAAAGCGTTTTCCTAATAATATTCTTTCATTTTATGAATCAGTCACTTTTAATGATTGATTTAGTAGACTGATTGATGTAGCAACTTTTATTTAAAATATTAATAAAAATATTTTGTAAAATATGGGTGACAGAGCAAAGTATGAAGAAATCTAAAAATCATTATTCATAAATGCATTGTTTAACTCAAACTTCATAAAATGTAATTATTTACTTCATTTAGATCAAATTAATAGTATTAAACAATATGTATGCCTATTAAAAATATTTTACAAATTGGCCATTTTAAAGGAATTTGAATGCTTATCCTGTATGAATTCAATCCTGTATAAATAAAGATAATGTATTCAATTAATGATTTAAATATTGCAAAAGATCATAGAATCCTTTGCCTTGCATTTTTTAAAGAAAATATCACATTTTATATTTATTTTATTTTATCCAGTCACGTGCTAAAAGTTGCATTTCTTCAGATTTAATTTGCGATGATAGTTTTTTTTTTATTTTTTTAATTTGAACTTCCGTCAAAATGATGGCAACACGGTGAAAAAAACTAATTTTTTCAATTTGACGTGCTCTTGCAGATTTTATAGAAACCTTAGCTTTGCATTTATTTTTTTAGAAACTATCACATTTTATAATGAAAAAAAAATATTGAATTAATGATACAGATATTGCAAACGATAATAAAAATATCCCATTAAGTCGGATTCCAATGCATATCCTGTCTAAATTCGATTAGGTTTACCGTAAAGAAGATTTATTGAAGTAATTATTTAGATATTGCAAACGATCATACAATCCTTTGCTTTTCATTTATTTTTTTAGAAAATATCACATTTTATATTTATTTTATTTTATCTAGTCACGTGTTAAAAGTTGCACTTCTTTAGATTGATTTTGCGATGATAGTTTTTTTTATTCGAACTTCCGGCATTCTTTTATTTTATCTCGTCACGTGATAAAAACATGGTAAAAATATTTCTTTAAAAATTCGTTAAAAATAGAAGCGTACGTTATAAATTAAAAAAACTGATACCGTTAGAAAGCTAATTTTTTACTCTTTAAATTGATATAAAAATCATGTTCGTGCGATAATATTTTCGGAAGTTATAACGGAAAAACGTCGAAATTTCCCTTAAATATTAATTAATTCAAATTCTAATTAAAAATTCGAAAAAAGGGCTCCGAGGTGCACATTCCCGACCTCCAAGGTATACATGTATCAAATTTGGTAGCTGTAGGTCTAACGGTCTGGCCTGTAGAGCGCCAACACACACACACACATTTAGCTTTATTATACTATACTATACTATACTATACTATACTATACTATACTATACAATACAATACAATACTATACTATACTATACTATACTATACTATACTATACTATACTATACTATACTATACAATACTATACAATACAATACAATACTATACAATACAATACAATACAATACAATACAATACAATACAATACAATACAATACAATACAATACAATACAATACAATACAATACAATACAATACAATACAATACAATACAATACAATACAATACAATACATACATACATACATACATACATACATACATACATACATACATACATATATAAAGGAACAGAGACCGATAGAAAAGTCTCGTGATTGTTTCAAACCATTTAATGACTAAATTAATTAAAACAAATAAGGATTTATAAAATAATAATGCTCCGACATAACGAAATTTGTGATCGTACATTTCAGTTTTATCTCTTTATTTTGCTTCAGAGTTTGATTAAAATTGAAAATGAAATAGCAGTATATTTTCTTTTCTTAATTTTCTTCCTATTTTTTTAAAGTCAAAATTATTCAGAATAGGGTGTTACTACATCAGTTATTGAATTTTGATTTTTTTCGTATATGTACAAAGAAAAAATAATGAAATCGTCAAAAAAATTCAAATCTTCATTTTTAATCCGAAAAAACATTTTTGGAAATTTTTTTACCTGTCTGTGAACACAGTAACTTAAACCGCGTTGAGCAAAACGAAGAAAATTTGTATATCATTTATTCACCCCATTTGTAGGCATTTATCAAATATTGAACGAAATCCATGCAAAGGAAATCAGATTATTAATTTTCCCAAGTGCAAGTGAAAAAGATAACTACAAAGAGAAAAGATTGGATAAAATTTGATTCATAATATTAGCATCAAAAGTAGCATTCATCAAAAAGATCTTTATAAAATTTTGAACTAGTCCATCAAGTGTTAACCGCCTTTTCGAAATTTCTTGTGAATGTCAACGCGATAACTCTAAAATGCAGACTTAAATAAATCAAAATTTGGTATATGCACTATGAATGTAATTGTATTTTTAAGTTTTAGCTTCAATCTGCCGAAAAAAGAGCGACGAAAGTATTTACCCGATTTTCTAGTAGTATATTATCAGCACACTAAGGATAAATCGTCAAAAATTTCCACATATTGTCTTTTCAGCCATTTAAATACATCAGTGTTCTTCCGTTTTTCAACCGTTTCAATGCCCCGTTGTTATTCTTTTCCCACACTTTCAATACTCTATTGTTATTCGTTAACATACAGTTTCAACTCCCCATTGTTATTCGTTAACAGACAGTTTCAACCCTTCAATGTCAATCGTTAATAGACAGTTTTAATGCTCTATTGTTATTCGCTTTCCAACCGTTTCAGCTCTTCATTGTTATTCGTTAACAGACAACTTCAACACTTCAGTGTTATTCATAAACAGACAGTTTCACTGTTTCATTGTAATATGATTTCCAAGAGTTTCAATTTCATATTATGATTCGTTGTGCAACAGTTTTAATGATTTTTATGTGGTGGTTGTTGATAGTTTATCTTTAAAAAAAATTCAAAAATTCTTCCACTGCTAAAGACAATCTTTTAATAGATCTTCCTACGGAAGGTACTATTGATTTTTGGAGAATAATAAAATCGCAAAAATGCAATTCAATAACATAGGTCTTTATTTCTTCATACAAATCTGATTATTTTAGTTTATCATTAGTTGTTCTAATATTTATTATTTATCATGATCTCTATCATTGATTCTTTTTATTTTGGAGCATTTTAAATAATCTATCAACAATTTAAATATTTCATACCAAAGAGATAAGAATATATGAGACAAGAATTTAATCCACTCCATCTAAAACTAAATCTTATCATTTACTTGGAATATGTAGAGGTGTTGATGAATAAATTGCAGACGTATAGCTCGTAAAATAACCTGCTTTCTTCAATAGTATATTTAGACAAAGAATTTACTTATTGCATCAGGTGAACAGCACAAAAATGGAAATAAAAAATCCATTTTTCATAGAAAATCTCTTACTGAATAGTTGAATAAATTCTCTATTGCAAATCGCTCAATGTAAAGAAACATGTTGAAAAAGCATTTTTAATACAACTTAAATAAAAAAATAAGCGATATAGACCTATTTATTTTTAATAAAAGCTGGAAAAGTGCATTCTCATTAGTTTAAAGCCGATTTATTTCTTTTAACCCTCTGGCTGTCCATTCCTCGATTTCAACGGGCAACTCAAATGCAGTAAAATCTGCTAAGCCCGCGATTTTCCTCGAGCATTCGTTTTTCTTCCTTTATTGAGGAGCGAATCTCGTTTTTCTCCGTTTAACCATTGAAATAAATTAGATAAAGTATTAAGCGTTTAGTTTACTTTTTGATCAAAAGATGTCGTTAGTTGTGTACTGAGGCTTTTACAGGCACATGGTATTACAGATCAAACATCACTTTTTGCCATTTTTTTCTTACAGAAAAAGCTGCTAGAAAAAGTTCAACAATTGACAGAATATAATCTTGATGACTTATCAGATTCTGAAAGCGATCTTTGCCTTGATAGTGATATCCACCGCTCGGACTACTCGTCAAATAGTGATGTATCTGATCATGATTCAATAAACTTGCATATCATTAGGCTATAGTGCAAAATTTATATGAAAAATACTACTTCTCTTCTTCCTTCTTAAATTTTATGCATTTTACTTTCTGTTATGCAATAAATAGAAATTAACTGTAATTCAGCTAAAACTCATTAAAAAGTTTTGGTAATAACATTTAGTGATAACTGCATATTATGTTACTATATATGCACTGTGGAATTGCAAAAAAAAAAAAAAAAAAAAAAAAAAAAATAAGATTTAAATTATTACAAAGAAATCTCTAAACCAATTAAATATTAAGTTGTTCGGAAAGTAATTTCGTTTTTTCCTGACAAAGGATTTAATTGCATTTTTCGCACCCAATTTCATACTTAAACCGCAAAATCATTTTATGTTTTAAGAGCTGATATAGCAAGGCTTGAGTGTGAAAAAGTGCAGCTGATTCTTCGCAGTAGTTTTTGGATGGTGCCCTTTTAAATATGGAGAGCAATAAACAGCATTTTCGTCATTTTTTTCTTTTTTGCTATAAAAAAAAATGCTGTTCAAGCCAGAAATAAATTAGCCAATATGTGTGGAGAAGATGTGTTAACAGTACATCAGTACCAGAACTGATTTGCAAAATTTTTCCTTCAAATGAGGAGGCCAAAAACCACCTCGATCAGTTTTTTTTTACAGCAAAGACCAAAACTTTTATGAGCGTGTAATCATGTTACTACCAAAAATATGGCAAACGGTATTAGACCAGAATGGCAATTTTATAATTTAATAAATAATTTATTCATTAAACGAAAATTTCTTTTCATTTTGACAAAAAAATACGAAATGACTTTCCGAACAACCCAATACTTTACTGTGCATAACTTATTAGAATACATTGGAAGGGTTGTAAGTTCCTCAAAGGGTAAACTAGACATTTGTAATAAGTGCGTGGATTTTTCAAATATTGATTCATGAAATTAGATTCTCAAGCTTTGCAAACCATGTTTATAAAATAACTTCCATCTTAAATTTCCCATTTCGCTATTTACACTTAACACACTTTTGAAATAGATTTCTTGAAAACATTTGCTCAAATTTTCGATAGAAATTTGTTAACGGTCTGTTGCATTCATCAGATAATTTCTGCTTGGCTGTATATCGTTTCCTGCTGCTAATTACAGAGTTGGGAAGATTTTGAGTACATAATTAAAATCCTGAACTGAAACTTTGATCCCCAACTGTCTTGACAAAATAAAGTATCTGATTAAGAAATACTTTCAAATACTGGCTTTTGTTGAAATCATAGCAAACTTTTAAATGTATTTAAATATATAAAAGTTTCATAGAATATTGTAAATTACACCTAGATCTCCAATAGTCATTCCCATTATTCAAGTGTACATTTTGGCACTTTATTACAGAATTATTCAAATTGGTTTGCTAAAAAATTCTAATGTTTTATTTATTCTAATACTAAATAAGAGTAATATAATTTCTGTGTATAACTCAAAAAATTACCTTTACCAATTTTTTTTACCAAAAACTTCACTTTTCTCAGGCAATTTTTTTGATAGTTTTCTATTTTTATTGTATTTTTATGAGTAATATAATTTTTCCTCATAACGTGTTAAAAGCCTTCAAAATCTTAATTTTAGATTCTAATAAGAAGAATTCCTGTGACGAAATCCAGTCTTTCATTGCTTCCTTAAGTTCTCTGTCCGAGTTGAAATACTTCTCCAGATGTTTTTTCAAAGGACCAAACGCATGAAAATCACCCGGTGACATGCACGGGCTGTAGTGTTTATGGACTAGCTGCTACCTCTTGAACTCTGTCAGTTATGCTTCGGTGATCCTTGAAACGTGTGGAAGTGTGTGACCATGGAGCAGAACAGCACCCACCATGAGCCCTAGTCTTTGGTTCTTGATGAACCTGAGTTGTCTTCGGAATGTCTCACAGTCAGGGCCATCGGAGTTCATGGTCCTTATGTACTAGAGGAATTCAGCAAGTAGCAAGGTGCTCTTTATAAGAACCTCTGGTCTCTCCTGCGCAGTCGGGTGCTCGCGCAGGCTCTGATCTACGCTTGAGACTACAATCGCATCCCTAGATATCTAGCTATGTTCTCCCACAGCGACATAGACTGTGTGTTAAATGTTAACATTTGCGTTGTTACAACGTTTCGAATCCTTTCATTTGAACATTCCTTGTAAAATTCGGTATTCGAGATTCTTTCTAAGTTATAAATCGATAGTAAATTTTAAGCAAAATCCCACAAGAAATCGGTCGACTGTCCATATATGCGTTCGTATGCATGTATAAGAAATAAAAATTTAATGAAATAAATGAAATTGGGTACGTGATTTTGTGACTCCAATTGCAATTTTATGTCAAATTTTCATTTCTGAAAGTAGAAAGGAGGCATCAAATATGTATATATCTGATATTTTGATATATAAACTGGTATTTTTGTATTAACAATATATCGACATTTAATCGAATAAAAAAAGTCCTTAAAATTTGAAACAAGATTCGATAAAAACTTATATTCAAATAAAAAAAAGGTGGATCTTCCATAAACGTTACTCGCCACTGGCATACAGTTAATACATAGTTTAGAATCATGAATCAATATCAAACAAAACTCTAGTTTATCTTTCACCATTTATTTTAATGAATTGCGAACATAAATTATTTAATTCTGTAAAAAAAAATTCTTTGTAATAGTTTTAATCTTATTTTTTCACGACACACATATAGTAACATAGTAGGGAAGTAATTCACTTCTAGCACTGCATTTAAACATTTTACCAAGACTGTTGATGAATAAGATTCTATATCTACGTAAAGAAATAAATCGGCTTTGAACTGATTAAAGGAATGTACTTTTCAGCTTTCATTAAAAATAAACAGGTTTATATTATTTTTGTTAATTCAATCGCTATTACAAAATTCATCTAAAAATTATTTCCTCTATTTATTTATTACTAGCCGCCTTTGGCGACCAGCTGGTTCGCCATGAGTAATGCGTTCTAAAATTTCCAATTAAATCATATATTTTTTAGCCAAAATTTAAGAAATAGTTTAAGTTAAAAGATTCAGTTATTAGTAGTTAAAGAGTCGGTAACTTTATTCGGGAAAATTTTGAGTTTAATGCTCTAATAATTTATCAATTATGCTTCCAAAATATTAAAAATGTTTTTTTCGGTGATATTGCCAAAATGTTAAATATGTTTTTTAAAGAAAGCGAAAAAGGGAAAAAATTATTGAATTAATGATACAGATATTGCAAATGATTATAGAAATATGCCATTAAGTCGGAATTTCAATGCATATCCTGTCTAAATTCAATCAGGTTTACTGTAAATAAAGATAATTTATGGAATTAATGATGTAAATATTGCAAACGATTTCTTAGAATCCTTTGCCTTGCATTTATTTTTATAGAAGATATCACATTTTATATTTATGTTATTTTATCCAGTCACGTGCTGAAAGTTGTATTTCTTTAGATTTGATTTACGATGATAGTTGTTGTTTTTCATTTGAACTTCCGGCATTGTTTTATTTTATTTTATCCAGTCACGTGCTAAAAAAGCATGGTTAAAATATTTCTTTAAAAATTTGTTAAAAATAGAAGCTTGAGTTATACATTAAAACACTGATACTATTAGAAAGCTAATTTTTTTATCTTTAAATTGATGTTAAAATCATGTTTGTCCGATAATAATTTCGGAAGTTATAGCGGAAAAACGTCGAAATGTCGCTTAAATTTTAATTAATTCAAATACTAATTAAAAATTCGAAAAAAGGGCTCCAAGGTGCACATTCCCGACATCCAAGGTATACATGTACCAAATTTGGTAGCTGTAGGTCCAACGGTCTGGCCTGTAGAGCGCCAACACCCACACACACACACGCACAAACACACACACACATTGAGCTTTATTATAAGTATAGATTACTATTATTTTCTGGCTGAAATTTTTTTTGTTTATTGGGTTTTATTGGCGCAAGAGGCATATTTTGGCTAAACTAAGCCAGGCAAAAATTTTCTGACAGGAAATTATTTTTACCAGCAAAAAACACAGTTTGATTTCTTATGATAAATCCCTTTGATAACTAAATTTATTGTATTAAATATTGCAGTAAATAAGGTTCATATTGAATGTATAGAAAGAGGGCAGATGATTTTACTAGCTGAATGTGTACAAATTGTTAGCAGCAACCGATCAACAATCTACATATTCCATGTAAGTGATGGGATTTATTTTTAGATGAAACAGATTAAATGAGTTCACCTATTCCTTGTTCATTTCTATAATATATTTAAATTATTAGTCGATTATTTAAAAATTAAACTTTTAAAATATTTCAAAATTCATAATTTAATTTCGATATAAGATTCATAATAAACTAAAAGGATTATAGATTTTTTATTTCAAAAAAGACCTGTATTATTGAATTGAATGATTTAAACCATGGATTTTAATATTTTGAAACAAAACTTGATGGTGAGTCATTTAAGAAGATGTATTAAACAACTGCCTTTAGCAGTGAAAGATGTTTAACAATAAACAACAAAAAACGACTGTTTAAGCTGTTGAAAAATGGAATAATAATGTTACATTGAAACAGTTGAAAACAAATAACAATGCTACATAGAATCTGTTGAAAAATGGAAAACAATGGATCATTGAAACGTTGAAAAGTGAATAACAATAGAGCATTAAAACTGTTGAAAAATGAATAACAATAGAGCATTGAAACAGTTGAAAAATGAATAACAATAGAGCATTAAAACAGTTGAAAAATGAATAACAATAGAGCATTAAAACAGTTGAAAAATGAATAACAATAGAGCATTAAAACAGTTGAAAAATAAATACCAATAGAGCATTAAAACAGTTGAAAAATAAATACCAATAGAGCATTGAAACAGTTGAAAAATGAATAACAATAGAGCATTGAAACAGTTGAAAAATGAATAACAATAAATAATAGAAACAGTTGAAAAATGAATAACAATAAATAATTGAAACAGTTGAAAAATGAATAACAATAAATAATTGAAACAGTTGAAAAAGGAATAACAATAGAGCATTGAAACAGTTGAAAAATGAATAACAATAGAGCATTGAAACAGTTGAAAAATACGATGAGAATGTTGTACATAAACAGTTGAAAAGACGAAGATATGACCATTTTTGGCTATTAATTCCTAGCGTGCGGGTAATACACAACTCGAAAATCGGGTATGTACTTTTGTCACTCTTTTTCTGACAGGTTGAAACTAAACACAGGCATAGAAATACAGTTCTAATCGCAGCATCATGCACCAAATTTTATTTGACATTATGTTTATGAGCTATGACGTTTTCATGAATGTAAAATTTTTAAATGATAAATGGCAAAAATGATGACCCTAGTTCAACATTTTAGACCTTTTGTAATAACACATTGATCAATACGTATCAAATATTTTTCAACCCTTTTCATTTTATGTTTTACTTTTCTCTTTCAAAAAAAATCGAATTGGAAAATTGACGAATCTTTTCGTCTTGGATCTACCCACCCTGAGAAATTGACGGTTTGAAAATCCTTAAGTTCTTGAAATATTATATCCTTCTGCATATCTATTAAATAATTAAAAACGCTTGATGAGTGAAATTTACATAGAAGTAAACAAATTACGGTACTTTCCATTTATACGGGCACCAGAAGACGCCAATGTGGACCAAACGCAATTGAAGTCACCTAGCGAAGCAAATGACAAAGCAATTGTCGCCTGTGTGAATAAAACTCGAACAAAATGGCTAACTACTTGAAATTTAACATAATTTTGCACTTTTGGTAATTTTTTCCTTTTTTTCCAACTATAGATTATCTGGCAATTAATTTTCCGATTTTCTCGATGCTCCCGCATAATGGCAAAGTATCCAAATTATTGATGAAACTATTAAATTTTTGAGGAATTAGCAAAATTGATTTAGAGGAAGTCTGTTTGTCCATTTTTCGAATATAAGCTAACACGATAACTACAAAACGAATGAATTTATATAAATAAAATTTGGTGCATAGATTTGATATCTGAAATATAGATATTGTCAAATATCGTATGAAATCCGACAAAGGGATGGTCATCCATCTTTTTATAATTTCACAAACGTGTAAATGCCATGTCTCAAAATCAAAATGAAATGTATGATGTCAGTGATTTTGTGATACCAATTGTAATTCAATATCAAATTTTGGTTTCAATTAGCTTAAGGTATCCGACTACGTTCGAAGGAAAAAAAATTAAAAATTTGACTTTTTATAAACTATTTGTGGTTTTTAGATGTATTGTCAATAATAAACACAATAAATACCAAAACAATTATTTGAAAATATTGTGTATTTTGAGAAATTGGAGAATTTTTAGTAAATTTTCATGAAATTTAACCAAAACGGTTTACACTTTACAAAAAAATTGTAATGCAGCAATCCCATTTTACTTTGTAAACAAGTCAGACTGTAATAATGAATGAAATGAACCAAAATCTAAGAAAATTTGATGAAGATGAAAAAATAATGAAAAAAGAGATCAAAATTTGAAAAATTTTGAGATGCAAAGAAGTTATGGGTAAAAATATGCGCATATATGCATTTTTCCATAAATTCACAGATTAATTTTTCTAAAAGCACCTATAAATGAAAAAGTATTTTACCAACAAGAAAACTTTTGGCTTATTTCATTGACTTTATCATTTAAAACACACGCTGAAATTTTTATGTAAATACCTCTATTAGTTTTGGGGATATCATGTTAACGGTAGAGAATTTGCGTGAAAACTAAAGTTTTGAAAAAATTGAAGCTAAAGACAAATTTTAACTAAAAAATATGTGACCCTGGATGATATTTCAGGCTTTCCTTTTCCTAGAAATGATGAATTGTTTTGGAAAGAGAAGTCTGAACTACAAGAAATAATAAGAATTTTTAAAAAAATCGCCAATGTGATCGATAACCAGTAGGATACCTTAAAATGGTATTTTTCCGTTATACAGGCGCAAGATGCATGCCGTCAATGTGAGCCAAACCCGAGTCAAGTCGCCAAACGAAGAAAATGACAAAACAAATGACGCCAATGTGAACAAAACGCGAACAAAGTCGTCAAGTAAAACGTACAATTAAAAACGATTTTGAAATTGAAATTTGATGAAATTTTGCATTTTGGCCACTTTTTTCTGATTTTTCACTTTTTCCGACAAACGATTATTAGGTGACATCTTACCGATTTTTTCATTGCTTCTTTATAACGGAAAAGTACCTTTAAAAATATAATTTCCCATGTTTTGAATTTTTGCTAATGAAATAGCATCATATATTCCCATGAGACGCAATTTAATCATAAGCTAAGAATTAAAAAAGAAAACCTAATTCAATTATCCTAAAGTATACTAAACAAATTTCAAAAACTCAAACACACTCAACATTGAAAAGTGAAGAATCGTACTTAACAATTTCAGTGCATATTAAGTCTTACATTTAATCCTCAAATTGGACCCTAGAATGCAAGACTTTAATTTTTTTTTACCAAAGAGATATATGTTTTGAATTGCTATATATAAATTAGGAATGATTTTTTTTATTTGTAACCATTTTTTAATTTTTTTAAATTAAAAATGTGCCAAATGATTGTTTCACTAATTAAACAACAATCATGTAACACAAATCACAATATATCTCTGCAATAGAAATAGAAGTTAGTTGTCGATATATTTTTGCAATGCAAAAAAATAGTATTTTTAGTGGTAGAACTAAAAGTACAACAGCCATCTTGATGTTTTTCTAAGTTTCCACTTTAAATCTAATTACGATATCTTTATTGCTATGCGCCATCTTTCCCACAAAGGTTTATCAAACAACAATTGAACAAGCAAAATATTTTTAAAAATGTTAATTCGATTCCGACTTATTTTTTACATTATTTATATATCTTATGTCATTTATGAGCCGTTGTCGCGTCAGAAATCTCAGAGTTTGGAGAAAACTTGGTGACCATTCGGCGACTTACGTCGAAAACTTGGCGACGGTTTTCGTGACTTTGGCGATCAAATATAAATTTCTAGAAAATTTTAATTCATTAATGTTTGAACAAACTGTATTTCTATCCGCTTCAAGTTTTCCGTGCAAGTGCCATCCGCTTCAAGTTTTTATAAATGTATTTGAACTTGAGTGGATGAATAAAAAGTATATAATTAACGATTGCAGGTTTGAATAATAAAATATATATAGGGAGATTGTGAGCTGATAGTTGGAACTGAAAATGAATTTCAAAAAAATCATTTTTGCCTTTTAAAACAATCATGTGAAACTCATGAATGAAAATAAAAGCGATTATTCAAATGGCTACACAATGCGTCTATGTTTACCAAAAACGATAGTTTTATACCAATGTTCATAATTAAATAAAATGCATATTTCCTAAAAAAATTTTGTAATACTGACACCGCAAATATTTTTGAATAAAAGTCAAACTAATAAATTTAAAATACGCAGACTCAATATCTGACGATAAGATTCGGGGAAAATCCTATTCGAACGAATGAATAAAGTATCAAATTCAAGATACTTTAAGTTATATGAATTATTTGACTTAAGAAAGTAAGGAATCATGTGTACTAAAAAATAAAAATTCAAAAAAGTGGTCATTCCCTACTTCTTCATCATGTAAAGAACTTTACTATTTTCTTATGCAGTTTGAATGTGGGATTGTCATATGTAGATCTCCTGATTTGTTTGAATGCATTCAGGCAACCGTCGACATAAAAGTCCTTTCGTATTCCTTTCATAGCCGTCACAGAGCTGAAATGTCTCCTGCATATTTATAAGGTTTTATGCCGTGCCTTTGAGAAAGGATGTCAATTCCAGATGACTTGCTTCCTTTTTTTTCTTAACTATGGTGTCCACATCTTAGTAAGAACCTGATCTAAAAGATCCTTATGAAATATTCACCGTCTGCTTTGAAATCTTTCATTGCAGATAATGATCTTGTTCTTATTGGGCTTTCCTACTATATGGAAAGTTCTTTAATGCTCTATCTACCCTTTCCAAATTTTCTTTCTTTTAACATACTTGTTTTGGTTTGTTCCACCATTTAAGACTCGAATAGAAATCGATATACATTTCTAAATAATCTTTGTTTGAGATAATGAAACGGTATCTGAAGGGTCTTTGAAGTTCTATTTCCATATATTATCAATTATAAAATATATTTAAAAATGTCATTTATGATGAATTTTATGAAAACAGAACATTTAAACATATAAATATCTTTTATGAATGATTCATAAGATTTGTTCTGACAACTTCAGTACGGCATTACACTTGATATGCACCTTCCTTAACTCTAACATTGCCATCTTTCCGAAAACTTTTCAACAGTCCCAAGACAGATATTTTACTTCTAAATGTTAATAGATCAATTCCTTTAATTCTACAACAAGCAATTTACAGAAGTACCCAATTCGGTATCGGAGGTCCTAAAAGATTAAGTGATGGTTAAAGACAGTTAAAAGCAATAATAATTTTAAATAACAAAATAACAATTTCACAATGTAAATATGACAAGTTCACAACATAAGAATATTAGCTTTAGTATCTTTGTGTAATTTTTGAAAAAGATGGAAAGCAATATTAAGATTCCATTTTTATTAACCTATGGAATGTTAAAATTCAATAATGTATATCAATTTTTTAAAATTCCGAAAGAATTCGAAATTTATAAGAATATTGTTACAAGTCTGAAAAGTTGCTTTCTAGCATGGTTAATTCAATCACTGGAAGGACAGTTTTACAAAAAGTTGTACTGAGTGCCGATTGGGTGCATCAGCAATGTCAGAATTTGGTGACTTTGGCGACGAAATTGATATTTTTGAAAATTTCGATTATTTGAACGATTTGTGAAATAGGAACCGAGATACTCCAAACTGTTTCCGAATTTTCTCTGTCTGCCTCGTGGGAACTATAAAAGGCTGGGGCTTTCAATGCTGATTTTTCATGCACCTTCTATAGACTAACACTGTGACTTTACGAACTTAAAAGTAGCAGTAGAATCAGCAACAATAGGAAGTAGAGAATATTCTTAGGCAGAGGAAATATATAATCAGGCAAATGATTCAATGAAAATGCTGAAAACGTTTTATGGTAAAAGAATTGAAGCTAGAATGGGACCCATAACATAATTTCCAGTTTATGCCATTCATAACTTACTTGTTTATCTAAAAAGGATCAATAACTTTATAATTGCCTTAGAAAAAAAAAGATTTTTGGCAACATGAGACATTAGTTTGTTTCTCCGCTTCTCTCTCATCACAAAGATTGTCACGTAAAAAAACCATTACATACACTATATCTCAAAACAAACCGTCTGAAATTAACAAAAATCTCAAAAATTACTAAAAAGTGTCTTTAAAAAATTTTTTAATTTATAAAATTTGTGAAAATGTATAGAGGTTCAAAAATAAAAATAACATTCACTACCGATAAAATCCAGTCTCAAGCTATTCTTTCTTTTTTTTACCTTCGGGTAATTCACAATTATGTTTCAGCTTTTCAAATATTTAAAAGACCTTATTAGAAAAACGCAATTCTAATTTTGGTCAATTCACTCTCTCAAATAAATCAAACACGGAAGAAACACATTACACGATTAAACGCAAAACATTTTATTATATATATTATTATAAATATAATCATAATCTACTAAACTGTTTGTCGACAACAAAAAATACAGAATCACTAATCTAAGCGAATAGAGAATTAAAGAATGAAATTTAAGTAGGGAGTAAAAAAACGCCTTTTAAAAAGAAGAACAAAGAAAAAATTGCCGATAATGCACCGTATTAATATATCTAAAATAATGATTTTACGAAGAGTGTTTCATTATCATTTTTTATCATCATTCAAAAAATTTTCATGATATTTAAAAAATATCAAAACCATTTTTGATCTTCCTTAAAAATTAAAAAAAATCTATCAATTACAAGGGATTCTCAAATAAAAAGGTGCAAAACATAATAACAACATAACCATTAACATATTTGCCATTGCCGCTATGAAAGAATGTTGCGAGAAGTCTAGGCATGCGATTCGAGTCTACGGTATAGATCGGAGCACGCGTGAACTGCCTCATGTTCATGAGAAAACCAAGGATGTTATAAACAGCGCCGTCCAATCGACATTACTTGTTGAATTCCTCGCACACAGAAGAACCATTAACTCCGATGTGTACTGTGAGACCCTACCAAGACTACGTAAGTCCATCAAGAACAAAAGACCGGGGTTACTCATAGAGAGTGTGGTTTTTTCTCCTTGATAACGCACGCCTACAAGTCTCCAGGGACACACACACAGAATTGTTCAAGTGGGATGGCCTCAGCCCTACAGCCGGGATATGTCTCCCTGCGATTTTCATGTGTCATCAAAAAACATCCGAAAGGAGAGAGCTTCAAATCGAAAGGCGAACTGAAAGGCACTGTGAAGGACTGGATCTTGTCAGGCCACAAGAATTATGGGGACAATAAATCCTTCGACTCGTTAATCAATGAAATCGTTCTGCTCAGGCCTATGGAGTATACTTTGAATAAAGTCTCCATTTGCAACCACAGTGTCTTTTCATACCTTTTCATTTGAACATCCCTTTGCTATAGTCACTCACCCATGAGTTATCAGAAATGAAATCATTAAATGTTAGGTACATGATATATTTCATACAAATAACGTGAAACAAGAAAATGGAGGTATCATTTATCTAAATATAAAAAAATAATTGCTTTAAAACGTTATTCTATTACCCACCTAAAACGACTTTTGAAAGTGCTGACCATGATAAAAATGCTGTTTAATCTTCATATCTATTACTTCTCGTCCTTCCCTCCCAGATATAATTTTTATCGAACTCATTCTCAAGACATTACGGCGAAGTACACTAACCAACCAGTTATTTCAAAATATAGCAACCAGAATTTTATCGAAATTCGATTCTTTATTGAAATGCAATAGCCATGACAGTCTCTGGAAAGAAATCAAACTTGAATTGGTTATAAAGATTTTTTTATATTACTATTGAGTAAGATATTCGAAGAAAGGTCTTCATCGATCGGAAGTGAAAATATTCAACATTTCTTTCTTCCGGATTAGTATATCCATGAAAAAAGAAGAGAAAGATGTATTTTCGAAATGTTACAATACATTAAGCCTTCAATATATCATTTCTCTTGAGAGAAAATGCTAGGAAAAAAACTATAAACTTTTCTTTGAATCGTTATAGATCTCAATTTTGAAAAGAAAAAAAATAGCTTATGGGTACTTTATATAAAATATAAATCAGCCACCTTAGATAACCAACTGGCTCGGCGGGATTAAGTTTTTACTGTAGAAACCCGAGCCCCGAGCATCAAGATACTTTTCCACAGGTCAAAAATTCGCCAGCCGCAAGTCAGCAGACAATTATCACAAAAGAAAAATTATCATTCGCATTTCATCGACTGAGATTGTATGCTTATAATTGAGTTTATGGGAGTATTAACAGTTTATGGGAGTACAATTTTTGGTGAAAAATATATGCCTATAATTGTTCTCCTATAAACAGTTTATGGGAGCACAGTTTTAGGTGAAAAATTAGTTCAAATGATATAAATCCATTCTAATTTTTGTAAGTTTTCAAATATTCTGAGTGACGTCACTGCGAGTTAGAAATAAGGTTTTGACTCGGGGATCTGTCAATTTCTTACCTCAACAAATGTGAATGTTTGCTAAATTTTCAATATTAAGACAAATAAATATAAATTTAAAGTATACTATATTTTCCAAAATTAATTAAATTAATCAAATTATTGTGAAATAAATTCTGTGCCATTCTATAATTACCTCAGCAGGTTCCACCATTCTCAGAATGATTTTGAATCCTTGCACCTACAATGCGAGGCATGTGTTAAATGTCATGAAATATAAGGATTTCAGCATTTATTTATAAAATATACAGAGTGTGAATATAAGTTCAGTAATCATTTCCTGCTTAACACATTAAAGGTGGGAGATCTTGGCGAAAGTATGCGAGGTAACGCTGATCAAATCGTAGTACTAAGACTCCCGCCTTTAATGTGTTAAGCAGAATTTACTTTACAATATATTATATTATTAATGCTCGCTTTACGAGCCATATCCTTCAAATCATGCTGCTATTTGTTTGGAATCATTGCATGAGCCCAACTCTCTTCGCTCTCACCATAGAGTTAAGTGTTTCTGCTAGAAATAGAAAATTGCACGATCTTTAATTATTAAAAGTAAATTTATTTAAAAGTACATGAACTCATTAATTTTTAAATTAAGAGCAATAATTTCACCTTAGTAGCATACATTGATATTGAGTTTGTTTGTTTGTGTGGTTACATTGATATTGAGCAAATACTGTAAGATCCTGAACAATGTCCATAAAATCGAAAGAGTGAGAAGTATTAAGGTTTTTTTTATCATTTGAGAACAATCCTGTTTTTGTTGAGAGGCTTTGAATAATTGAAGGCAAAAAATAATTGAAGCTCAAAATCTAGTACGTAATGAATAAAGAATAAATGGCAATATTCATCAACATCTTTTAACAGCATGTATTTTTTACCTGCTTTTACCAATATTACGTATTGCCTTTTTGAAGGCAGATGAGGTTTTTAAAGATTGCTCTGCTTTTGCCAGTATTGCTCTTTTACGTATACTTCTTCGACAGAAGATGCGTTTTAAAAAGGTTGATGTAGTGCTATGACATCAAAATTGTTATTTTCATGGAAAGTAGTTTTTCGGAGGAAATTAAATAGTTTAATTTGTATAACATATTTTAAAAACTTCTCTCGTATTTAATAATTGTTTTGTTAAAAGTATTTTACCTTCCCCCAATGGGGAAATATCATGTCCTTCATTCTTAAGTGGGAAACATTGAAGAATTAGAATTATGTTCCAAGATTAATCCATTATTAAATTGTTTTATGATCTCAGAAATTAGAAATGGGTAATTTGTGTGTTACAAAAATATTGTTTTCATAAAAAATTTATATAAATTAATATGTTTAAGAATTTATTGGTAAGTAATTTATTATTTGGAAAGGGTATTATATTAGACAGACAGATATAGGTAATAGAAAAAGAGAGGTATAAGACCGGTAGAGAAGACTCTTGATTGTTTCAAACCAATTTAAACTGGTTAATGACCTATATTAACTAAGACAAATAATGACTTAAAAATAATGTTCTCATACGATAACTTGAAATTTGCAATCGTAGATTTCATTTTTACTTTTTTGTGATTTTCCAACACATGAATGAGCTTTTGTCTATGAAAATAATCACAATACTGTTTTAGATGCAATGCTTATAGTTTCCACTCGATTTCCTTTCAACATACTATCCAGGGTATTTTCTTCTCCGTTACCTTTGGTAATATCCATTAGAATAATATGGATCCTTTTTGGGTTAAAAAGAAATTGAGGAAGGTGAAATAATAAATTATTTATTCATTCTTTTTCACAAGGGTTTCCAAAATTAATGCAATATTTGAATTTGCAACCATTTGTGCAGCAAAATGTTTTTAAGCAGTCTAATAAAAAAATCCTTTTGCAGCTGATAGTTAGTAAAAATGAAGTATTATTCGATAGACCAACAAGTTTTTATTGTTGAATAACATTTTTAAAATGAAAGTCTGGTCAATTCCAGCTCGAAAATTTGCGAATTAATTCCTAGCTAATTTGATTCAACACCATTAAAAATCTTATAGTGCATTTGCTATGAAAGGTCTAGGCCAACAAGCCTTAAGCACGTGTGCATTTAGGAGAAAATTCAACTCTGAATCAGCAAAATTCGGCCATATTTATGCAAAATGGTCATTGAAAATGTCGACAAAAGACAGCCTACGTCCTACCTGCGTCTTGGAGGTCATTTACTTTATGTGATATTTCATACCTAACAATAACCTGTCTATTTCACGATTCAATAAATATAGAACACTTTAAAGCAAAAAAATGTGTTTTTCATTCTATTCAAATCTCCCTATGACACTTTGTTCTATCACGTAACTCTTCATTTTTAGTAATCAATAGAGTTCAACTGCCAACTGTGTTTTTAATTACCTTCTGTCTTATGATTTTAATAGATTTGCCAACACTTTACTACCCGAATGATGGCAAATTCAAATATTGCTTAAATTTTGGGACACCTTTTAGAAAATTCTAATTATACATGATGAAAGGTGCAATTTTGTATAATTGCTATAATGTATAAATGAATCTCTCATCATTAATAGTTCAACTTCACATCATCCCTCTTTCTGAGAAAATCAATGATAATATGTGCATGAAATTATTTTGATTCTCGGTTACATACGTTCTGGTGTCTTAAATTTGAGGTTCACAATTTTCAGACACGATTCTATTCAAATAAACAATAATAATGGCTGTTTCATCTATTGATATTTTTCAAAGATAAACTAAAATGAGTTATGACGAGCAGAAACGAAATGAAGCATAGGAAGACTTTATAATCATACTGCATATTTTTCACATTTATTTTATGTCCCTCTCACTAGCACATTTCGATAATATCTCCTATCTTTTCATGATACTTTAATACGAATAATTTTTACAATCATGTATAATACGTTTTTAAGTTAGAATTGATAAGAAAGATAGATATTTAATTCATCATTATTATCAGCCAAAATTATGGTGATAGGATGTGTGTGTGTGTGTGTGTGTGTGTGTGTGTGTGTGTGTGTGTGTGTGTGTGCGTGTGCGTGTGTGTGTGTGCGTGTCAAGTGCTCATACATTATTAAAATTCTCATAAAGATTTCTGCATACGTCAATCTCAAAGCAGGGGAAACACAGGGAACTTTTTAAAAAGCATTTGTTCAGGTCAGCAACTTTTATTAATCAGTCGTAGCGTGAGAATCGTTGATTACACATTTTTACAAAGCCTTTCTTGAATTAAGCATTGGATCAGATTTCTTGAACTAAAGCGAAATCGGATCAGAAAAGAGAAGAATATTTTCGAATAAAGTTATTATGGGATAAATTAAGACAAAAATTTAGGAATTTTTATTTCATTTTAAATTAAGAGTTTATACACTGAAGTGACAAAAATCATGGGATGACTGTTAATATCGTGTCGGTCCTCCTTTTGCCCGGCGAAGTGCAACAACTCGACGTGTCATGGAGTCCACAAGTCGTTGGAAGTCCTCTGCAGGAATATTGAGCCATAAGCAGCCTGAGCAGGAATATAGACGTCCGTAATTGTGAAAGTGTGGATGGTGCAGGAGTTTGGGCACGAACGGACCTTTCGATGATGTCCCATAAATGCTCGATGGGATTCATAACGGGCGATCTAGGTGGCCAGATCATGCGCTGGAATCGTCCGGAATGTTCTTCAAACCAATCGCGAACAGTTCTGGCCCGGTGACATGGCGCATTGTCATCCATAAAAATCCCATCATTGTGTGGGTACGTGAAGTCCATAAATGGCTGCAAGTGATCTGCAAGCAGCTGAACATAACCATTTCCAGTCAATGATCGGTTCAGTTGCACCAGAGGACCGAGTCCATGCCATGTAAAAACAGCCCACACCATTATGCAGCCAACACCAGCTTGAACAGTGCCTTGCTGACAGTTTGGGTCCATGGCTTCGTGGGGTCTACGCCACACTCGAACTCTACCATCAGCTCGTAACAACTGAAATCGTGACTCATCTGACCACGCCACGGTTTTCCACTGGTCTAGGGACCAGTCGATATGCTCACGAGCCCAGGAGAATCGCTGCAGACGATGTCGTGCTGTCAGTAAAGGCACTCGAGTCGGTCTTCTGCTGTCATAGCCCAAGGAAGACAAATTTCGCCGCACAGTCCTATCGGACACGTCCCTCGTACGTCCCACATTGATTCCTGCAGTTATTTGACGAAGTGTTGTGTGTCTATTAACATTGACCATTCTACACAGACGTCGGCGGTCTCGGTCGTTAAGTGCAGGTGGTCGCCCACTGCGCTGTCCATGATGGGATGGGATGCCTGAAATTTCATACTCTCGGCCCACTCTTGATACTGTGTATCTCGGAATGTTGAATTCACTAACGATATCCGCAATGGAATGACTAGCTCCAACTAACATTCCACGTTCAAAGTCTGTTAATTCTCGTCGCGCCGCCATAAATCACGAAAAACCTGTTCACATGAATAACTTAAACACAAATGAAAGTTCTGGAAAACGAACTGCGCATTTATACTTTTTCGCTGCGATACAACTGCCATCTATATATTTGCATATTGCTATCACATGACTTTTGTCACTTCAGTGTATATCGTATATGTAAATTAAGAATGAGAAATAATTTATCTTAATTTTTAAAAATACATAGTAAACCCTTCATTAATATCTTCTAAAATCAATATTTCATTTGGTTGCCTTCATAAACAAAATGCTTTTTATTCATTAAGTGATAGCAATGGAAGTATCTTTTTCAGTAATGGTTAAAAAAAGCAGTTTTATTCCATTTCCTATAACTCAGAAAAGATTCGGTTAGTTCTTTTTTCTGCATCCATTTATTTAAATTTTTGTTGAGAGGATTTTCGTGCTAGTTTTGCAGTCTCACTTATCTCTTACTATTCCATGGAAAGCATTTAAATGGGAAAATTTATTTTTAGACAGCATTGATAAAAATAAATGCTTCGAATTTCTATCGCAAACAGACTATTTCCACTTATTTTTATAATCGTTTAATAAGAAATGTATTCCAGATAACTTTTTCATCGTGAATGTAAAAGGTTTCATTGGAATTATATAATCGATTCTCGGATTCGTTCCTTCAAATTTTGTAGCATACTTTTTTCCATCTTCTTTCAATTTATTCCATTTTGTCCGACGGATTTCATCTCCTTTATGTTACAATTTATGAGTATACTTTGCTTAGATATAGTTCCAGACAAATATGCATAAAAGGAAAGTTTTATTTCAAATAGAATTCTCCAAATTCCAGCGGTATATCACTCTTTTAGACCACAAAATTACATGTCATTTTATTTGCGCCATTTTACCTTTTATGTCTGTATAAGAGATTATTTATTGCTTATTATGCTTGAATACCGTTCCGGACAAATAAACATTAAATTCAAGGTTTATTTCATGTAGATTTCATACCTACTCTGGTAATATATCATTCTTTTAAAGCATCTATCAATAGCTAACAATTTGTTCCATTTTACGTTTTATTTCTGTATGGAACAATTAATTTCAACCGCAAACATTATTTCAAATAGAAATAATGTTTGCTTCTGTTATCTGTTTCAACCGAATCGTTCAAATGATAGCGTAAAAATTAATTGATGCCTTTCAAATTCTACGTTGTACATCATTATATGCTACTCTTAAATCAATATTTTGTAGTAATTTTATTTGTAGAATCTCGTTTGAACTATCATTTCAAATTAACGCCGGCGTCCTGGCTGGTAGCGCGTCTTCCCCGTGATCAGGGCATCCCGAGTTTTGTTCGAGTCCTAGTTCGGGCATGGTTTTCTTACCGTGTTTATTGTGAGATGTGTGAATGATCCCCCCCCCCAGTAAAAAGCGGTTGAGCAAGCGAATGTGCGTGTGCGTCACCTTCATTTGAGCTAAAAATCAGACTTCTGCCTTCGGGTGTTCAGGGTTCTTTACCCTCAGAAGCCACTGCATCCCCTTTCCGTGTTAACTCGGACACGACATCATCATTATTATTTCTGTCATATGTAAAAGAATGGCCCATCGACAATTAAATGGAAGATTCTGCACAATAAATGACAACAACGAAAATTATCAGAACCTTTATCAATTAGTCTTCTTTTAAAAATAGAACTGGTCTTTACATTTTGTTATAAAGTCAACGAATATTTTAGAATATACTGTCGTTGTTGGCAATGATCCGATTATTAATGAGCGAAGACTTGTGAAACTTCATTATAAAGAGAGGAAAATTTATAACACAAGTAGCCATTTAACCTTTGAGTAAGAACTATAGGTTAAACATTAGCTGCATCTGAAAAACACATGAATGAAATCGTATGTTCTGAACAATAAAATATTTTTTATCTGAGAATTTTTTTCTATCTTTAGTTTTCTAATAAAGAAATCGAAATGGTACATGTCCCAATACTCGTCTAGGAACTGAAGTATTCTGCAACTCAATTACTTATCCAACCCGTCATTCAGCTTTTTTGAGCTGGCGGCCTGGAACAGGGGTAGAACGTCTTCTCAGTGATCTGGGCGTCCTGGGTTCCGAGTCCCAGTTCAGGCATGGTTATCTTTCATCTGTTCTATCTGTGAGATGTGTGAATGTGCCCTACTGTAAAAAGTGGTTGCCCAAAAGAATAAGTGGCAAAATCGTACTCTTGGCCCTAGTTGGCGCTACTATAACAAAAAGATGCACTTTATCGGCTTAAATCGCTGTCTTTGTAACACAGGCTTGCCCAATGGCATGTGCCATGAGAAACACAACAGCCTTTTTGTTCATTCGATTACATACAGAGCATAAAAATGATTTCTTAGCCCATGTTCTTAAAAAGTTAGGGAAGTATCTATTCTTGGGGTAGAATCACAAGAGCGTGAATTCTTGTAGTGCATATTAGAATGAAAAAGACATATTTCACTATTCAGAATGCTTCTGGGTTTTATACGAAAATATTTTTAAGGATATTCGTATCGTCTTTTTCTTCTAATATTTCAACTCTTCATCGAATAATTTATCTATTGTTTTATGCATCAAGAGTGTTTTTTGTTTTTGTTTCACGGCACAAAAGGCGCACCACACTCACATAATTAAAATATTTATGTAGCAAGAAGCATTATTTTGTTGAAAATTATTAGTTTCGCTCTTTTTCAGTATTTGTCTCCTAATTTAATCTCCTAAATTTCAGTCAAATTTTCTGCTTTTTCAGCGTTTTTAATTCTAATTCATTTTTACCAATAAATGTTAGTTTATTTTAAGTTTAGTTATATTAACGTCCCGTTTTAAAGCAACACTGGGGCTATTTTGGGTCGAACTCTTAATTTTGAACCGCGGTCCGATAACGAGGACAACACCTGAGTTGGCAACCCCCACACACTCCACACCAGGAATAGGACTTTTGGCCTGGTGGATTTAATGAGTAACAGACTCTCTTACATAACGGTTCTTCGGTGGAATCGAGTCTCGAATCTGAAACCCTCCGATTCTAAAGCCGAGGCTTTGCCACCAAGCCACCGCAGTCTAGTTTATTTTAAAGGTCGAAGTCATTTTTAATACACCAGCCTAATTAGAGAAGAGTCATCCAGTACTTTCCATCATATTGTATTTCAAATTTATTGTTATATATCTATATATCTATATTGTTATATATCTATATATATCTATGCACTTTATGCCTAATTAGTAAATCAGAAGAGTATTTTTTCCATATACATCTTACAATAGCAATAAAAACTAATCTCGTTTCTGTCATTTCTTTTTTTACAGTTGCCATAAAAATTGAATTTTTTTCGATGCTCATTTTTAATATTTTTCCATCTACTATTGTAGTATTTTTTTTAATACAAAATAAAATACCGCCCTCATAAATTAGTTACACAAGATTTAAATAGGTCTAATGTAAGATACAAACATAATAAACAAAATAATATCCTGTCATAAGCAGAAATGAAACCATATGATGCAAAACGTCACTAACATGCTCATAACGCAAAGTATTATTTATATGTTAAATAAAATTCCTTCGTTAAAAGCAGACACCAAACTTTAAAAAGATGTTGCAATTAAATTATTTATTGAATATTGTTATTTTACTCTTACTGGATAATGTGAGTGTGTATGTGAAATATTTCTTAACGATCTTTTTAAGCAAAAAATAATCCTTAATTTTTATTTCATAAAAAAATTTCAATTCTAAGAACAAAGTTGATGCAACCTTGTTTTTACGATATAGAAGATATAAAAGAATCCCAGCAAATAGCTCACAATAAACGGAAGGCACAGCAACTTTAAATTGCGCTTTCTTATTATAATATCGAGCACAATTTTCTCACAAGAAAGAAGCGCTGACTCCTTCTTCGTAAAGCACATCTCCAGTTTAGAATGCAAATTAGCTAACTCTAGGATAAGGTACATAAAATGAAGATTTTCCCATGTTGTCCTTTTTGAAAAGTTAAACAATGCTTTAAAAGTATGGAAGTCTCACAATTTGCAATTTCTAGGCATATTGCTTGATGTTTACTAAGCTTCGAGAAAATTATCTAGTTCAAAGGACTTTAAGTACTCCTATGCGTGCTTAGTTTAACATTCAGCCGTTTTACTGTTAAATGCCTTGAATTATCAGACTAGAACAACATCATTATTTAGAGCTGAATTTAAATGCAGAAATTTAATTTGAGTAGAAAACAAGCTTTACATGCATTATATCAATTTCGCTTTTTATCTCTTTATCTTGCAGATTTGGGAATATTTCAGAAACCAAATCTATTGGCACTTTCAGAATTGATCTGAATATGCTCTGGAGAAATGAAAATCGACAAAATGGAAGTATATTCGATATAATAATGAAAATCTGCCGCTATGTAAATTTCCTTCTTTGGTATTGAAATTAATAAGCATTGGGGTATAACTTTGATATACACCCCCAAAAATTACGCGCCAAATCTGGCACTCCCTACGGACTATTTAGGGTTGCTGTTTCTTATTTTGGTGTTGCCAGTTTAGGTTTTTTCAGCTTTCCGGTTTTCTAAATTGTGTATAATCTGTTATTCACGGACATTTATTAATATTTTTTATGTATTCATTGAATTATTTATTCATTTTTATGTATTCATTGTATTATCTTGGCAAGAAAAAAGAGGCGCCAAATTTCCGATTTGGGGGTGTATATCCAGTAGTAAAGTAGTTCCAGCATTGGAACTAAAACTAAACTATGTGCATTAGAAATTTTAAAAAGTCTTGTACAAATGATTAGTAATGACATGCCAAACAAGTTTCTCTATGTTCAGATTACACTTTAAATTAAAGTTTGCTTAAATATTCCTTGTATGAAAGAATTTTTTTCAGTAAATAAAATTTATTTTCAAAAGGCAAACTAATTTTAGTAGCAAAAAATATGAAATTCATTTTCATTAATTTCTGAGCATTTTTATTAAAAAGCAAATCTTTAAAAAAATTCAGCCCTACTAGTCAGAATCAAACTAATAGAAAAAATTGGTATGTTAGAATTGGACAAAAAAAATTCTTAAAACTGAAAATGAAAAACATGGAAGAGAATATTTGAAACAATTTTGTATACTATATGTCAAAATTGCTCACATAAGTTATACTGGGTTTTTTCTTATGGCCCTTGCCAAGATCGATGCTACAAATATAATGATTTAAGCCCATAAGGAGAGTTTCTTGATTTCAGAGTACTAACTAAGGCCAAGAATAAGACTTTGCCCCTCACGCATCATTCACTCGCTTGCAAAATCCCTTTTTACAGGAGGGCAAATTCACACATCTCACAGATAGAACAGAAGAACAACCATGCTCGAACCAGAACTCAAACCCAGGATGCTCAGATTATGGAGAAGACGTTGTACGCCTATGCCAGGACACCGGCATGTTAAACTATTTTTATTTTCACCCTCCATCTGCATACTCCACGATTTCCGCGTGTTGGCAATCAATCAATTTTCTATTGCATCCCTCTTTTTTTCACAATTCAGAGTGTATTTTTACCATTACAGATTTTTATTATATCATAATACTACCAAGTAACATATACTATCAATTCACTTTGCTTGAAAGATATTTGAACTCATTTGTAAACAACGCATTAAAAAAATCACTCACTCAAAGGATTAAATATACAATTGTTTATTTGCATTTCCCTCAGGTATATGTTATTTAAGAGGGAATGGACTAAAATGGACCGGAATAGATTATCAGACTTAAAATATTTTAAATTCAATACACCAATTTCATTAAAAGATTGCTTCCTAGTTTTATAAATATGGTTTTTAAACTGTGGAGAAATAGATTTTCATATTCTTCTTGTAAGCACATTCCTTTCTGTTTTATAGTTCACAAAGAGATCTAGTAATATAAATTTTGATTAGCAAACATCTTCAAATTTGATATACCAGAAGTGAATAAATATGCGCATACATAGCTTAACATTTTTTTAAATACTTGAAGAACATTTTAGAAATCTTAAAGTACTTACCAGTTAATACACTTATTCTTCCTTTTAAAAGAAATCTTGATCTATCATATTAACATAAGAAAGTTCCAGCAAATTTTTTGATGAAATCGCAAATGCCACTTAGAATACAGATTCTACACAAACACAAACATTCATGCATTATTATATAAATGTCTGATACAAACAGATCAGTTTAGAAGTGTGCATCCCTGAGAGTGAAATTTAACCGAAGTGAATTTCAGAAAGCGAATCTGAAACTTTCAAATTGTTTTAAAATAGAACCAGACTTTAATAATTCCATGTCCACATTTAGAAAAAAAAAATCCAGTTTACAATAATTATTATAGTCCAAAAATATTGGCAAAAACTATTTCAAAATATTGTCCTATAATAAAGATGTTGTACAAAGGCGTGTGGATTCATTTTTAGTAATAAAAACATGAATTCACTTCGTTAAACGTAGATTTAAATCACTTGGTATTTTAAAGGAAATAATTTCATCTTAATTTTATCTTTCGTCATCCTACAGCATCCTAATTTCATTCTTAGTCATCCTGGAGCATTTAGGAAATGTAAAAATAAAAAATACCAGATTGTTCCTTATAACTGAGCTTATTTCAATGCAGGCATTTGCGGTACTTATACAGAAAGTTTCTGAATAACTTTTTGTGAAGAATGCTTGTAAAACACATGAGTTTTGTAATTTCTACAAATTAACTATAACTGTGGAATAGTAACAACAGATGTCATATCAAAATACTCACAGATATGAAAATATACACCCATTTTTATAACAATCTTAGAAGACTCAAGCGACGTCTCTTCACCTTTTTCTTCAAAATTAACCCTAAACTCCTCACAACCATACATTTTGCCCTAAAATTCAGTAAAAATTCCATATTGTTGCTGTTATAACAAGAAATTATATTCCAAAACCATGCAGTGCAAAATATGTGAAAAAACCGAAAACAGTGTTTTACCAAAATATAGAAAATTATTTATTTCACACACCAATTTGAAAACGGATATAGAAAACAAATGAAAGTGCTTTCTATCAGTAAAAGTTTTTGGCAAAGATACAGCATTTGGGTTAAGGTAAGATGATACGTTAAATTTGAATCCATATAATATTTTGGATCACTCATTTTGTTTAACACATTCACTGCCACTACCCACGTCTGATATCAGGACCATATTCAGGACCATCTTAGATCAACCCTTCTTTGCTATCTTTCAATTGTAGTAGAGAAGGTATCATCTAATAACAGAGAGGTTTGGTGCAATTACATATTATTTGTAATGCACAGGCGCTTTAGTAGCAGCGAATGTGTTAAACTATAAAAGGCAAGCAAAGATTTTAATATTGAATTTCAAATCCATCATGCAGTACAAGACGAAAACCTTATTTTAATATTTAAAATCCAATATATTTAAAACACTAGCCATTTTCAAACTTAATTACAAGAAAGCTTAGAAATTTGATTCCTTTGAAAAAATGGAATGCAAGCGAGTATGGTGCGAGTTGCATTTCAATGTCCTTTTGCTAGAGTGGAACAGAGGTTTGAACAAGAAGGTGTTCATTCAAATGCCTTTCCCGCCAGGGTTCTAAAGATTCATTGCCAAAAGAAGCTCTCACTGTGGCTTTGATACTGGAAAACAATGTAAGTAAACTGAACCATCTATTTTAATTCGTCTCTTCTAATTATTGACTTCTACAACTAATTCTGCCGGCGTCCTGGCATAGGGATAGGGCCTCTTCGACGTGATCTGGAAGTCCCGAATTGGAATTTCGTTTCGGGCACGGTTGTTCTATCTGTGAGATGTGTAAATATGGAGCTTTTCAAGTGAATGTGACGCATGAAGTAACTAAGTCTCACTCTTGACTCTGGTTGTAGCTGCTGAAAAAATAACATACGCTCACTTAACTTAAATCGCTGACAGATTTGTCAGAGGGCATGCAAAAGTGCCATGAATAAAAACAGTTTTTTTTTTTCTTTCAGCAAACTTTGCAGATTCTTTTCAAAATTTCCCATCAAATTTCTTTCTATGGTAAAATTATCTTTTTTACTCACATGAAATAAATATATTAACATAAATAGCGCTCATGCTTGTTTTTCATTCTTACATTTCATATTATTTCCTTTCAATGTATTCTTAAACATCAAAAAAGTATCACCAAAATTGAAAAAAAAGAGAAAGAAATAGAAAATAAAATTGACTATATTTTGTCATAAAATATAAATGCATAATCAAGATAAATAGCTAGAACTTAGTAAGGAACCATTTTTATTATGTAAAAAAAGTAAAATTCACAGCAGTTTGTAGAAATAAAATAAAAAATAATATAGATAAATATATTATTCTTAAATCTATATCATTACATTCACAATGCTTTAAAAGCGCTTTTCTATTACGTAGATAAATAATAATATCATTTTATCAGAAATTTTAGATATAATTAACACCAACCCAAAAGTAAATTATTTATCTTTAATATCACCATAAATTTATTCTAAAATAACAAAAAATGGACAAAATTTATAAAAATTCACTATTTTCAAGATGAAAAAAACCATGAGGAAAGTTAAATAATTTTTGTGTATATTTCCTTTGTAAATACATAAATATTTGTATTTCTCAACAAAAACAACTTATTTGAAATCAGTATATCGATGCAACAAGTACTGATTCGTGAAATTCCATTCTAAACTTTTGCAAAATATAATTTAATATAGCATATCTTAAAATTCGCATCTAACTATTACACTCCACACACATTTGAAGCTACTAGCATCATTACATTTGCTCTAATGTTCCTTACTAATCTGCAAATATTAGGTTGCATTTACAATTTATTTTTCTTTTGATACATATCCTTTGATATTACTAACTGCAGTGTTACTAATGCTGAGAAGTGCGTTATTTGAAAGCTTCAATTACAATTTTTGAATAGAAACATTACTTATTCTATTCTCTAAATTTAAATTCAAAGGTTCTAATTCCAAAAAACATAGGAATATTATGTATTGTTGAAATTACGGTGATATTTTAAATGAACTTAAATGTATCCAAGCAGATATATATTTCAAAGAAGACTAATTTGCTTCTCGATAGCTATTTATTCGTTTGCAATAATACAATGTATTGACCTCTTTATTTGAGTATTATTCAAACTTTTTAAAGAATTTTTGCATATTTTATTGATTTGTGCTCTTAATAAAAATTGTATTGTTTCTGTGTTAAACTATATATAGTTTAGAAAGGTTTTATGTTTTCTTAACAATATGTTCTTTTTTTCGTGTAGTTAAATTTCTTTATTATATCTTTATTTTAGTAATTATACATTTTTTATTTCCTCTCTTCTAATAACAGATTCTTTTACCTTAGAAGATACATCTAGATCTAATTTAGTTTAATAAGGAGAATTAATACTGCATTTTTCTTGCTTTTATTCAAATATTAGTAATATTATATGTTAATGTTTATATACTGAATACTATCAGTAAATTGCAACATCGTTCAAAATTCTCTGAGGTTAATTCCATGGTTAATGAAAGGGTTTTGTATTCATTCAGGATCAGACGCTTGAAGGAAGACCCCATTAAAGTTTCTTCCTCGCCATCTGATGGCCGCTCAAAATTCTGAGATCTGCGCCAGCATAACACTAATATTATTTTAAATCAACTTACTTTGCATAAAAATTAATACAAATATTATATGAGCTTCCCCATAATAATTTCGTTTTTATTATAATAGCGTATAAAAACTCCCCTAGAAAATTTACGAAATTACTTTCTTAGTTATATCAGTCTTTTGAAGCACAAAATTTTTGTTCAATTTTAATACTTTATTTCACTTAAATAGTTGCTAAGCGACGGAGGAACCATTGCATAAAAATACCAAATACTTGCATATTTCAGCATTCTTAATTATTACCTATAAAGAGAATAATATAATAAAAAGATTATAATACTTTTTTAGATTTTAACATCTTTATTATAATGCTTAGCAAAAAATTCGATTTGATAAGATTTTATATTAAAAATCAAAACAAATAATCATAATTTGTTTTGCTAAATTTTAATTTTAAATGAGCAGAAATATTTTATTTTCGCCTTGCACCTTTTATTAAATAATAAATTATGATATCCTCCCTTTTCTCAGTACATGTGTTACAGTGAAAGTAATAAATTTGCTGAATATAAATAATAAGCATTATATTGTTACAAACCATTAAATCATTTCCCTTTAATTGAATCACTGGAAAAACCATTCTACGACCAGCCTTGTGGGTGCAGATTGGGTGCCGCATCTGTGATCTTAGAGTTTTGAGGCACATTTCGAGAACATTTGGTGACGAATTTGGTGGCATTGACTACGAATGTTACGCGTCTGGCGACCAAATAGATATTACTGAAAATTTTGAGGATTTTAGCAATCCACATAGTGGGAATCGAGATACACCTGATTGGTCTCGAACTTTCTATGCCCTCCTCCTGAGAGCTATAAAAGGTCGGTAATCTCAAGTTGCAATTAATCCTGGTCGGTGTCAAAAAACGAATTGGCGAGAGAATCGAAACAACGATAAAATGGTTCAACTTTATGTGGATCTCAAGCGAGAGCTAAATTAAACTGAATATGGAGTCCTGGCGTTTATTGTAGAAGCAATACCCTGTAGCGTGTAGAGTAGCCAGTCGTGTAATAGTGAGTTTGTAATGGGATATTGCTAAACCGAGGAAACAAGGGATAATTGCAACCTTTTGGAGAGACCATGCTGTGTTCTGTGCTCGATTACTACTTGTGAGCTACTGTTGGTTGTAGAGTGCTACTGTGTGTTCATCTCGGCTGTACATATTCGTCTTCCGCGTGTTAGTGTCTTAGTGTTCAATAAACGTTGTTGTTTTCTTCTGTGGCCTGCTGATTGTTTTCGCGCCATAATAAGCGAACCCGGTTACGGAAATGAAAGTGAAGGAATCCGTAATATATTCATACTAAGCAAGGATGTAATTCAGAGTAAGCGATCCAAAGTCCAATTAACATGAATTATTACCTGCTTTCATTAATATTAATTGTATCAATATTAATTAGTCCGCATTATCATTATTATTAGTTAGTCCTTATCATTAAAATTGCAATTATTATTAATTAATCGCCTTTGGCAACCAATTAGTTCACCGGGAATATTATAAGAACATCCAATTAAAACTCTAATACATGAATTAATATGCATGATTTTCACACGATAATAATTTTAAGCATCAAATTGTGATAAAAATGAATGACACGCTGTTTTAATAACTGTGCACACATTTTGTTCAATGAATATAAGGATTTTTTAATGCAACCAATCTTATGTCATCATAACGTTATTAAAAACGTAATTATCAATTTTGAGGTTTTCTGTAATGTAACTTTTTTATTCGTAATGTAAACGTCACAAAATATTAAACAAAATTCTTTTTTATGCTTTCAACAATGAAATAAAATTAAATAATTTTGTTCATGCAATTCTGAAATTATTTAAAGAATAAGAATAATTATTAAATCACAAAATACACTCTTTTATGAATGTAGCAAAAAGTAGAAATTATTTAATACTTTTACTTCATGAATTTTAAATATTTTGTCTATAATTTATTTTATAAATTATTATAAATATTATGGAATCTGAAAAACATTTTTTTTTAATTTTGTTGTTAATTGTTGCCGAGCATATGAAATCAAAATTTTAATAAATAAATCAAATAAAGATATGAAGATACTAATGCAATACGTTGACATCGTAAAAGAGGCCATATACAGGACATATAGAAATAAGTGAAAAACCGATTGCAATATTCCATCGCAAAAAAAAATGCAAATTCAAATAAGAAATTATGTAGAGTACGTAAATCTCTCAAATATATTCTATTTATTAGTTGAAAGAAAATGCAACTATGTTGTTTTTAATATATCACTTTTAGAAAATGTTTTCTGTAATTAACATTTAAAAATTAAATGTTAATTACAGAAAAAAAATACATTTAATTTATTTCATTTAAAAATTAAATTTTTAAGAAAAAAAACAGAAAAAAATACATTTAATTTAATACATTTAAAAATTAAATGTTAAAAAAGATAATTTGTTTCACTTAAATACACTCTCAGACAGATTCCGAAGTAGAATGCTCATACTATGGAAATTCCTTGTAAAATGCTAACTATAACTTAAACTTATCCTAGAGTCAACTTTAACCTTAGAAATCTGATAAAATCGTAAAAGATCATCAAAGATTCAACATTAATGCAAATGCAAACAGTAGCACTGAACGAAATAATCCGCGATTTTAACATAAGCTGACGGAAGCAAATCATCTTTAGTGGATTCGTGTTCAAGTGTTTTCCATCAAGCCAGGGAAAGCTCGGTTGAGCTATCGTATGAGTGGTTGTACCACTTTGCGTATAAGCGATTAAAATATTGTGAGAGAGGGGAGAATCGAATAAGATACATACAGTTAGATTACCCAATTGTATATGCAAGATGTGTTCAGATGAAAAGGTATAAAACGGCACTGGGGGTATAAATGAAGACTTTATTCAAAGTAGGCCTGAGCACCATAGTAGGGAACCATAGACACAACAATCCTGTCGATTAATGAGCTGCAGGATTCCTTGTTCCCATAATTCTTGTAGCTATTACGAAACCCAGTTCTTCACAGTGCCCCTGAGTTTGCCTTCCGATTTGAAGTGCTTACCGTTCAGATGTTTTATCAGGGGACCAAGCACATGAAAATCACAGGATAACATATCCGGGCTGTCGGGCTGATGGTTGAGCAACTTGGTACACTTGAATTTGGTCAGTTCCGCATTCATGAACCTGGAGACTTGTGGACGCGCATTATCATGGAGTAGAACCAAAAAACTCAGTGAGTAAACCCGGTTTTTTGTCCGTGATGAACTTCTCAGTTTTCCGAGTGCCTCACAATAAAAATTGGAATAAATGGTTCTTCTGCACTCGAGGAATTCAACAAGTAGCTGACCTTGGATGGTGAAATCACGGAGGCTTTGAAGGACTGGGCCTTGTCACAGCCCCAGGACATCTGGAGAACAGGAATCTTTCGACTTTTTAATCAATGAGATCGTTGTGCTAAGGGCCTATGGAGTAGACTTTGAATAAAATATTCGTTTATACCCATAACGTTGTTTTTAGCCTTTTCCTTTGAATGTCCCTTGTATAATTCGTAAATGGATGGAAAATTACAAATTCAGAAAGAAAACATGAAATAAAATTCAGTAATTGAAATAAAATATGGGGTTATACCTTTTTAGTATAATCTCCTAAAGTAAATAAAAAAATGCGAAATCTTTTTTCAAATCTAGATGATGTAATGAGATTCTTTATTTCTAATTATTTTTAATCTAGTGTTCCGTATATTTGATATTGAAACAATACCATGTTTACCTATGTAGATTTATTTTTCAAATTAGTAATGAACGAAGATGTAAAGAAAAAAAAAGCTAATTAACTTTCCTTAAAGAAAAATAAGCAATTTTCAAATCCACGAATTCTTACAGCATTGTAACATTAATTACAAAAGATAATATATCTCTATTTAAATCTCATTCTTGTTTTATATTTCATTCTGAAAATTGGACCATTGTTCTGTCTTCCAGATTAAAATGCATTTTTATAAATAAATGGGTTGTATTTTTTTGAAAAAATTCTGTAATATGAAGAACATACCAGAAACTTCCACTGAAAACAAAAAAAAATCCATAGGATAATTAAACTTTTCTGTGAAAATCGATATATATTCTTTTAACATTAAGTGTCATACTCTCAAGAGCTAAGCGAAAAAAAATATCACTGTTTCTTGACGTTCATATGTATTTGTAAATATCTTTCAAACAGTGATTATCTGTGTTATCATTAATCAAATTATTTTATATCGGACTGTTTTAACTATATGCTCGTCTATTAAGTTATAATAACAAGTGCAATAATCACATAATTCATGTGCGTGTTTTTATATATAATATCTTTCTTCGTATTATTTCTTCATATAATATTCCTACAATATAACAAAATCGTTATAAGCGGTTTCATATTGTTACAAGCCGTTAAAGTTGCTTCTCAACATGGTTAGTTGAATCACTGGGAAGACAGTTATATGATCATCCCTGTGGGAGCCAGGTCAATAATCTCAGAGTTTGGCCACTTAGCAGCGAATTTGCCAATATTACTGGGAACATCGAGATTTTTGACAATACATCCAATAGGAACAGATGCTCATTATTCACTGAGAAGATTCTTGGTCCGCATCCCGGCAACTATAAAAGGCCGGCAGTCTGAAGCTGAGGATCAAGGTGAATTGGATCGTAGCCGGAGTCGCAGATTGGTAGCAAGTCTTCTAGAAGATAGTGAGGCAACAGTGGAGTCAATTTAGTGCTAAACTAAGCTGCGTGCCTTGAATCGTGGATGCAGCATCGAGTCCTCTGTGTGCAGTAACCAGTCTTGTGGTAATGAGTTGGCAGATAAAGCGAGAAGAGACAGAGAAGTGTTTCAGCAGTCTGGAGAGACCGTAGAGCAAAGCTCCGTGGATACCCTCCCTTGTTGAATTCTGTCCAGCCCTTTTGTGTGCTGTGATCGAATACTACGTGTGGGTCTTACTACTTGTCTCTTGTAATATGCCGTCCTGTGTTCGTCTCAGCTGTAAATATTTGCCGTCTGTGCACGCGTGTTCGGCGTGTACATAAACGTCATCGTTGTTTTCTACCGAGGTGTGCTGATTGAGTTCTTACACCATACACCCACTACAGACGAACAAAGTGAAAATCAGTAACAATATATGATTTCTTATATGTTTGTAAATTATGTACGTAGTTATTTTTGTTTGTTTATGTGAAGGCTGAAATTATTTTTCAATAAAAAGAATAAATTTAAATTGCATAAACTCAATATTCGACGATGAGATTTTGGAAGAATCTTATTCCAACAAATTCATAACGCATCAAATTCAAAATCTTTTAAGATACCTGAATTATTCCTCATAAAAAAGAAAGGAATCTTGTATTTTATATATAAAAAAAGATAAAATAAAAGCGAGTCAGCATTCATTCTCTACTCTTTCTCAAGTTGAAAAACTTCGCTGATTGCTTATGCAGTTTCTGAGTGGAACACCATATGTAGATGGCCTGATTTGTTTGAATTCATTCAGGCAAACGTCGACATAAAAGTCCATTCACTTTTTCCATTCATAGATGTCATGCAACTGAAATGTCTTCTGCATATTTATAAGGTTTTTATGCCTTGCCTTTAAAAAAGGATGCCAATTCCAGATGACTAACTTCCTTTCTTAACTATGATTGCCACATCTAATTTAAAAGATACTTAATAGGTCATTCACCGTCTGCCATGAAATCTTCAATGTTTGGACGTGATTCAACCTTCTTTCAATATCAAACATCCTATTCTTCCTAATTCAGATATTGTGAAAAGTTTTTAGTCACTTTCCTTACATTTTTTATTTCAAAAAAATCATCACGTTTCGTTATATTATTATTAAACACAAGGAAACGAAACAAAACAAAATATGTCGGTTTTAAAATGATTGTTTATTTTTTTATGCGTGCAAAAACATTTAGTTTTAAATATTCGTTTACACTCCCGAGTTCTCTCGGACAAATGTAAAAAAAGTTAAATACTAGTTGTGATGTTTGGCCGCCGTTGGCGACGCCTGCGGAAACGATTGGAGAGATTGCCACAGCTGTTGAGAGTTTTTTTTTTTTTTTTTTTTTTTTTGTTATATGATGTGGATAGAAGCGAAGGAAGTGAAGAAAGGAATATTGTGTAGCGAAGGAAGAAGGATGCTCGTGATTTTGGTTTGATTTTGATTTGTTAATTATTAAGGAAAGTCTGAGGGCTGTGTTTGTTTGAGTTATGAGTCTTTTTTAAGAAGGGTAACACTCTCATGTTATTACTCTGGCCTTTTTATGATAGTTTTTCAAAAAAAGGGACAATACAAAGTGGCACTTGGCATCTTGTACACTGATATCTGGTATCTTTTCTTACTAGTTTACCTCTCGAATATCTTTACGGGAGCACAGAGTACACTATTTCGTTGAGTTTGATTTTCATTTATTTATTTATTTTATTTTATTTTTCGTTCATTTTTTGTTTTATTTATTTATTTAACTTTATTTTTCATTTATTTTTTGTTTTATTTATATATTTTTAATATTATTATTATTATTTGAGAAGAAGAAATCACTAGCTCAAAAATTCATCGTTTTCACAATTATACATCATCGCCATTATTTTAATTTTTCTAATGCAACTATCCTTTTTTATATGCATCACTAATCAACAAGCTGGCGTTCACCACAAAAAGGGAAAACACGTGATCAGTCCCGCTAAAAGAACCGCGAAACCAACAAATTTGGCAAACTGCCAATCAAAGCTGAATATTTCCTTTAATTTTTCCAGGTCGAGTAAAACAGTGTTAAAACAAATCGTACTGACAAATTCTGTTTCGGCCAAGTTTTTTCTGCATAATAAGTAGCTTCAATATATACGAACCCGAGATGACGCGGAATAATCAAGCAAGCGGTTAATGTGCAGAGCTTTTCCATTTTTATTTTGCTTCGCCTTGTTTGTTTAGCTTAACTAATTAAAAAGACTGTTAACAGTTGAAGAATAATGTTTCCTTATACAAAAAGAATATTTTGTATGTTAAATTTTTATGAGCTAAAAAGCTACTGCTCTGATTAAGCTCCGGTCTTAATCAGTCCAGTAGCTTTTTAACTCTGTGTGTATTTGCATTTTCATAGTTTATTTACGCTTTTTCCTTTTTCTTATTATCTGGTTGTTTTTTTAAAGATTTAAAACTCTAAAAATCTTCAATTTTACCAGTTTGAAAAAATCATAGAACAGTATAATATCAATTGTAACAATGCCATTATTTAAACATAGATGGCACCCTGTGCAATACTTCTTACGTAAAAATTCCCAGGAAAAGTAATATCACAGAAATTTCGTAATATTTTTTAATGTTTTGCAAGTTCCTTAGTGTTCTGTTTTTATTTTAATGATTTTGTTACACTTTGAAATAAAATTTTTTAAAGGTTTATGTTTTGATTTTACATTCTGGCCGACTTTTATTGCTGTAGAATTACTGTTGTATTTGAATTTTGCCATAGTTAAAAAATTTCGCTAAACTACAAGATATTAATCATTGCAGAAATGCAATCAAGGAAGAACAAAAAGAAAGAATAAGTGAAACAGCAAAATGAAATGAAATAGATTACGTATGTCCATGTCACGTGCCATTAAATAATACACCAGAGCAATGCACAAAAGCAAGTTGAGTAAGAATTAAATAATTAAGGTTGCTATTATCATACAGAGAAAGAAATAATTGTGTCTTAGTAGATTACTGATTCACATGACTATATTATATAGGTTGGTAAAATTTGAACGTATTGCTTATCAATTTTATTCGAAAATTGAATATAATTAGCCTTTTATTGTTTCTTAAAATTTTCGATAATGATTCAAAAAATTGCAAAACATTAAAGTTCAAACATGAAGAACCAGGAATATGTTATATGAATAATAAAATTAGATTGCCCCCATTGAAGGCATAGAAAGAAGTTTCCATTGAAGAATGGCATTACAATAAAAATGAAGCATATTTCGAATAATAAACGAAAAAATTCCATAGTTCAAAATGAGGCAATAAATTATCCAGCTGAGTTCTAAAATTTACTTGATTTATTTGCATTACCACTCCACATCATTAATCTGAAGATTGGCATTCCTATTATGTTTCTGAGAACAATGACTCATTACGTCTTTGCAACGGCACCAGATTGATAATCAAAATATTAATTAATAATTCCATCAAAGCAACAGTTTTAACTGGCACATCAGGAATAGAGAATGTTCTATTACCATGAATGCCAACGCTGCGAACAAATATGCCATTTCAATTCAAACAATTACAATTTAAAATTAAACTGTTCCTGCAATAACGAAAATTGAATTTCAAGACCCAGCATTGCAAAAATTAGGATTGAATTTAGAAAATTCAAAATTTTCTTCCATACAATTATACATTTCATGCACCTTTGATGTAAAAAGGGATTTCATTTATACATACCAAATGAAATCACTAAAAACATCTCTTTGTGTAAGACCATTATGATTAACTTCAAATAAATACAATAATAGCCAAAATTTATATCATCTAAAAAGAAAAAAATTATAATCCATATATATAAATATAATATGTGTATGTATGCACTTAAATCTAGCAAATGTAAACTATTTCCATATTCAGTCAGTTAAGAATAAAAAAGTAAATTTTAAAAAGGAAAATTAGTTCACATCTGTGTCGTTTTCTCAAAGCATTAAAAGAAATATTAAGATACCAGCTTTAATGTTCCAAAAAATATATAAATTTACGCAATATTTCTCAATTTTTAAAAGTTATGGAGTATTTCGGAGTTTAAAGGAATTTTCGTTCAAAAGAATAGCCTGAGATGTTTTTTTTTTAATATATGTTGTTTAGACTCTCTAACATAGAAAATACAGTAATATTTATTGTAAGGGAATATAAAAAGGAAATATCTTGTTTTTTTATTTTCTTTCAAGATACTAAGTTAGATACAGAGGAAATAGTTTTTTTCTTTACTGATGTAAATATCTTCTAGACGATTCTAAAAAATCCATCTTTTGAAATAAGAATTTTTATATCTGCTACCTCTTATATTCCAAAATAAGTTTTATCATAATTGATTTTATTATTTATTGTTTAATCGTAAAATAGTTTTTATACTTACTATTAAAATGTATGTTATAAATACATATTTATTAATCGTAAAACTCATGTTCTTAGATACCAAAATCTATGTAAAATGTGACAATAAGGCTATACTTCCATAAACTATCAAATTAAGAACATTATTAAAATATGTTAAAGTTTCTGTAAATTAGCTAAACCCAAATCAGACGCAAACATTACAAATTCTGTCTGCTGCAGGAAGATATGAAGGAAATAAAATGTCAGAATAATTTATATATGATTTCATGCCATTAAGAAAATCCATGTTTGTTTAAAAATGATCAATAACATTAACCTATAATTATTTTTAGAAAGACGAACGTGACTTTTTTTAAATATGGAAATTTTTTCCTCTCGTAGCCGATCAAAAATTTCGCGTAAAGAATTGGTATAATACTATCAGTACATAACTAAATCTTTAAGTAAGTATTCTAATCTAAAATGCTAACAGGAGGGAAGAAAAGCATTGTTAGGTTTATGAGAGAAAAAATAAAAATATAAAAATGTAGAAGAAGCATAATTCACATCCGATAAAATTTAATTAATGCACTTCGTCTTACCTTTTAGCTATTAGCAATAATTTTTCGGTTTTAATATTTTGAAATTAGAAAACATATTAAATGTAAATAAAAAAAGTAACCATTATTTTTATTGATTTAGTATTCAATTTTTCTCATACTTTATATGTAAATGAATTGTTATTTTATTGCTTTTTTAAATATTAAATATCTTAACGTATCCAGAAGATTTATTTACATGTATAAAAAAACTTTAGAGTCAAAACTTATAATATTTTATTCCTTTATCTAATCCGAGATCATCTAAATATATTATGCTGGTTTATCTGAATAATTTAATTCAATTAGCAAAAAATGTGAATTAATTTAGAATTCAAAAATGAATACTATTAGCCTTTATTGAAAATTATCACGATGATCTTCATACTTTGTGTTAACAATAAATTGTCATTATAATACAAATACTAATATTTCTTAATTAACAGTCATGGCTCAAATAAATATAGGACACTCCCAAATATCCGGGATAATGTGGAGCATGGGCAGAGCGGATAACAAAAGGCTAGAGAGTCCGGAGTTCTATCATTTTTTGCTCATCAATACATGGCTCTTAGGTTCTTTATATCACCAATGTGAATCAAACCTGAATCAAGTCGCCAAAAGATGCGAATGGTAAAATAAATCTAGCCACTGTGAAAAAAACGCGAACAAAGCAGCCAAGTGAATAACATGGCTTTGAACGTTAAATCAGACGTAATTTTGCATTTATTTGCGACTTTTTGATAATTTTTCACTTTTTCAGATTAATGATTATTTGGCGATTTTTTCGTTGTGCCCGTATAACAGAAAAGTACCGGCTATTATACTAAATGTATTACGTAATACTTATTTTCTGTCTTCTCATTGAGTACTGAGACCTCCATTTATCTCAAGCCATGTAAAATGTGAATGCGACCACGGTCAGGTGAATCATAGAAGCATCTGACGGTGACATGTCTAGTTAAAATAGAAAACTCTGTACTGGTAGCTTATATATTGCACTGTGTGTTCCAAGAATTTATAACAGAAAAAGCATATTAAAGGATATAAACTGCTCACATTTTAGTACAATTCTATGCCTGACTTAAACGAAGGAAACATAAGCAAAATTTTAAATCATAGGCCTAATTCTTCAAAAAACTGATTTTATTTTTCACCGATAAATGATTACACGGATACGAAAAACTGTAATTCTAGGGATAAAAGTCAAAACTTACAGTTTCAAGTTTTTAAAAAAGTCCTTAGCAGACGACTGCTTCTGCAACAACTTGCCTTCCTTATTTGATTGCGGTAAAAGAAAACTGGTAGGATAGCACAGAAGCGATATAGTCACGAATTCGATACTCGGGAGCGTACTGATTTCCCATTTGACTCTCTGTTCCAAACGAAGGCACGCGGAAATAAATACTGACTAACTGGATCGCCGCTACAGCAACCCTGTCGGGAACTGTGGTTGAGTCCTAAGGTACATCACAGTCCATGGTACAATTCTCCCCGTAGGAAGTATGTCCCGCCATCGATGGGAATGACCATATCCCCCACCTTTGCTGTACCCACTATATTGGCGAGATCCAACCACCAAGCCGGAAACTTCTCGGCCCCAATTACGAAGTGTCCCAGGGGGTCTTTTATATAAAAATATTCAAACGTGATACATATTAAGTTACGTCTCAAAATCTAGAAGATATTTTTAGAACGAAAAAGCGGGAATAATTTCAGTGACAATAAATGTATTGTAATGCGGATATAAAATTTTTCTATAGCACTTCAGAAAATAGAGGAAATCTTTCAGTTTACAACAACCATTTTGCCTCGTTGGAAACTCATTTTCACATTTATTTATAGCACAACATAATTTAGTCTTTGAAGAAAATGTTTTGAGTTCCTTTATATTTTGAACTTTGTTTTGATTTGTTTTAGATTTTTATTTATTTATTCATTCAATAAACTTTAAAGAGATCCATTCCTCGAAAAAATATAAATTTCTAAAAAAAAATGTTGAACCTATTTTTTTTTAATGCATTTCTTTTCTTCATTGGCATTCCTTTAGTTTTTTATCACGTAGAAAATTCTTACTACTTTTCTTTTTTTGTGTCTTAATAACAAATTTAGAATGCCAGAATAGAATACTTTATTTTTGTCCTTTTCATTTACTGAATAATGTTTCTATAATGTACTGTATAAACCCGACAGTCTTTTTTCCCAAAATTATTATATCAAACTATATTTCTGATAGTAAAAAAACTCCTTTATGAAAATTTTTACGAACAATTCCTCATCCAGTATATTAAAAAAAAATTATTGTAATCCCAGTTCATTTTTATATTGATTGACATGTATAATAATAAAAAGCAAGTCATTTAAATAACAAAGTTGAAATATTGATTCGAAATTTTAAGAAGCTCAATTTTTATGATTGATTTTTTTCCCAAACACACGTAGAATAAAAAAGTATAGAAAAATTGAAGAAAAAAAATAACAGAAGAATAAAAAAATAATGCAAATAACTTGAGATAGACATTTTATTATTCTAAAAGATGTATATAACATTTAAAAGCTAGAAAGTGAAGCCTGACAAATTGTCGACTTCCTCCAGTTTTTGATAAGAATTCGTTCTTTTGTATGGAAAAATAAAATATTGATTTGCAAGTAAGCAGCCTTTGGAGACCAGCTAGTTCCCCAGCAATGCTTATTATGATTAATTTCATTTAATGTAAAATCTTCATGTTCATGATTTCGCCTTTTTAATATTTTTAAGCCTCAAATTGTAATATATAACGAATCTTTATTATTTTAATGTACTTTACGTTAATTTTGTATATGACTAGTTTTAGTAAGATAAAATCGTATGACATAACTAAGCAAAAAAAAACAACATAACTATCCACGTAATCTATCATCTAATTGGACGTTTTTTAAAGATATTATAACTTCATTATCTTCCATTTCATTTAAATTACATAGAAAACGACTAAAATATCACTTCCTTATACTTAAACAACGTAAAGGTATTGAGTAGATTTATTTATTGATAAAATAATGAAAAGGATTTGAATTTCGTCGCAACACTAAAACGTACTGATAATACATATATAAATAATAAATCATGTTATGAAAAATTTAAAAACTAGAGAAATTCAGGAAAAATAAATAAAATAAAACAGCAGTACAGACAACATTATTAAAAGTCATTTTTTAAAATTTTTAAATGTTACAAAAAATTTTGTTCCATAACATTTTGAGAAATAATCATGAGAACCTTCTCCTCCTCCCCCCAAAAATATATCTCACTTAATTTTTAATTAAAATTTCCAAAAAAAAACAGTTTTTATATTTACTGTTTCAGGGACTGATAAATTCATATTTTCCAAAGAAAACTAAAGTCAAATTTATAAAAATGGGTTAAACTGTAAAATTAAAAAACATACATCCTCACAGATACACGTACTTCTATATTATTAATAACAAAATGCATTCAAATCAATAAAATTTGAATTTAAATAAATGCTAAGCAAAATTTCAACTTTTATTTTATTACGATAAATAGCAAAAAAATATCATCAAAAATGCCATCTGGCCTTTCTTGAGATAAAGAAAGTTAAATAAGAATGGTAATTCTTATCTCATAAAATCGTTGATGAATCTGATTTTGATAAGAGTAAAAATCAAATTATGCGCCAGGAAAAAAAGTATTAATTAAATTGAGAGGGAATTCAATTCAATGAATCATAATTTTAAATAAATATAGAAGACGCTTTTTTCATTAAATTCGAGTTGGGTAGTGAAATCACAGCGCGTCAATAAGTATTTAAGTAGATTAGATAACTTTTTCAAAATAGAGAGCAATAGAATATTTTGATATCACGCAGCGAGAGGTCAAATTATTATGACCACTCACTCGATACAGTATTAGACCACCTTTAGCCCATAATACCGTTCACATTCTTCTTGGCATAGATTGTGTTGGTAGTTGGTAGGAGGAATTTGACCCCATATCCGATGTAGTGCACTTTCCAGTTCCTTCAGATTGGATTGTACTTTATCCAATTGATGCCCCGTTCGATCTTATCCTACAAATTCTCATTGGGATTGATATCTGGTAATAGTTCGGATCAACGAAGGCAGGTAAATTCAGAGTCATGTTTTTCGAACCATTTGAAGACAATACCTGCTGTATGACCAGGAGTATTACTTTGCTGAAAGTATCCATCCCTGGCAAGATACACCATTGACAGCAGGATGTACTTGATCTGCAAGAACACTTAAATTCCCTTGGGCATCCAGACGTTGTTCCATAGCAATCAAAGGACCCATGTAATGCCAAAAAAAAAAACATTTCCCAAACCATAATAGTCCCTGCACCAACTTGAAGTACTGTGGTTGGGATCCACGCTTTCATGATTCTTTCGCCATATCCGAACCCTGCCATCTAAATAGTATAATTGAAAACGTGATTCGTCAGACCACACAACCCTTTTCCAGTTGTCCGCTGCCAATCCTTATACGCCTTTGCAAACTGGAAAGCTGTACTCTTGCTCAAGATAGACAGCAGGAGCTTTCGAACAGGCTGTCAACTCCCATAGCCTATACGGTCTAATGTGCGCCGCACAATTCATTCAGAGACATTCGCAGTTGCTTCTTCATGAAGATTATCCACTATTTGACGTACTATTGCTCCTGATGGAGTGGATAACTCTGATAAGTCCCCTTTCAGCTCGAGCATTCAGTAGCAGGTGATGACCTCGAGCCTGATGTTGGGACCCAGTTTTCAGTTTGGCAATCCACCCTCTGAACACATTAATGAATGTTGATTTCGAACACTTTGCAAGGACAGCCGTTTTCCTGAAACTGATTCAGACGCTTCGAGCGCCTGCACTCATCCCGCGTTTAAATTCAGTTAAGTCAATTTTTTTGTCGATATCTCTGGGCGTAACGCAATGCAGCTGATGGTTCACTTGTCTTGCATTCCCTTTTTGTAGCTATCTCACCCTCTGACGGCTACACACACGGCAATAGCTCATTTTGCTTAAAATTGCTAGGTGGTCATAATAATTTGGCCACTCAGTGTATGTTTCGTTAACCTGAAATTGATGCACCTGTCTCCTGAATATATTTCCATATTATTAGGTCCCAAAATTTGTCTTCCTATAAAAAAAACATTAAAATTATACTAATTTTAAACAACGTTAGACTTAAAACGTCCTAATTTTTTTCCAAGTTTAAAACTTTTTTACTGAATAAATAAGCATAAATGGTCTATATAGATCTTTATTAGTATTATTCGTATAAATTCTAAAATACATTCTTGAAAATAAAATTATATTTAACTTTTCAAACTGTAGATAGGTAGTATTGTACACTGTAGATCGAATTACGAAACGTAAAGAAAACCTTTCATAACAATTTTTTAGTATAATTTCAGTAAGATAACACTAAAAATAATAATAACAAAAAAGTTATTCTCCATTCTGAAAAATCCTTTCTGATAAAAATTTCGAACCATTGTCAAATTTTCCTAGCATTTTAAGATTTTTTTTGAATATCTTCTCTCATTTAAGCCGAGATATTTAAGAGCGTAATTTTTCCCCGCTCTAGATCCACTGGGATTACGTCATTAGTCGCCATTCAGGAACTTCTATTTCTCACGTAATTTGCTTCATCTAGTCTTTCAGAGCCGTGGTCGTAATAGCCAATAAATATGGCTTAGTATTTATTATGTACTCCTGATGCAACTTTTATCGGTCTCATCTAATCTACACAAGCTAACCCGAGTGATTTGCTTTCTTATTTCCTCGTAGGTGGAACGATATATTCGTTTTGTTTTTGTTTTGTTGTTTTCATGCATATTTCTTTCCCAAATCACGATAAGATTAGAAATTCATTATCATTCTTAGTTAATTCTATAACCTATTTAATGAATATACATTATATCTTTAAGCATTTAGGAAAAAAGTTTTCGAATAAATAAAAATTTATTGTTAATATTCATTAAGGCCAAAGAAGGTTTAACAACTTTTCATCTGCAAGCAGTATAAAAAAATTTGTAATGATAAATTCTGAATTTCTTAAAAATCCTATACCTTTATTAAATAGTACCAAATTAACAGATTAATAACTTATCAAAAGCAATTTATTTTTAATACTAATGTTTGAAGAATGGCTAAATATTTAAAAACAAAAACTCATATATAGTTTATTATACGAATTACAAATATACAAATGCACTTTAAATTTACAAGATTTCATTTTCGTATGTTCATGTCCATTGTTAGGAATGATGTTCAAAGTGAAATTAGAAATTTAATTCTAAATGGAATAAAATTTCTATAAAATAGGAATCAATTATATTTCCACCTTTTAATTACTTTCTCGTTATTACTATCCAAATTAATAGATCATTACATTCTTAATAGTTGTAAATGCTGCCTAAGAAAAACGGAGTTTTCTTGTGCTTTCTGTACTAAAAAGAAAAAAAGGATATGCTACAGGAAAAATATTCAACTTTATTCCATCTTGAGATTGATCTGAGTGTTGTCGTTTTTCTCGTTTTTCTATTTTATTTCTGTCTTTCTGAGTTTGAACTCTAAAGTTTTAGTACATTTTCTATTTAATTAAGTTTATCAAAAATATTTTTATAAAGAAATCTAAAAACAAAAAGTTCTTACTGATAATTAAGAATGTAAATGATAGATTTCTTTTTTAGTCCATAGTTATGGGAAAAAGGTTTTGAATTTGGAATATTGCCCAGATTAAACTGGTGTCGTATTTTGCATTCTATTTAATATTTGGTCCTTAAAGTATACAATTTGTGTTTTAATAAAATAAATGTGGTTATAGAATCAATTTTTAGAGAAAGATCTACGTGATAGAGGTTGAAGTACAAGTATACGTATTTATATGTCAGCAATTATATATTTTAGCAAACAATTACCTTGTTTAGAAATAAAATCATGCTATTACAACCTTTAAGAGGAAACTTATTCAACTGTTATTTATTATCATAATTTTATGCGTAGATTTATCGCTTTTAGAGCTTTTAGAAAATAATGCAGAAAGTTGTCACATTTGACAATTTATCGCCAACTCAAGTTACAACTTGTTTCCAAATTATTCATTCTCAGATTTCTTACGAATTATCCAATTTAAGTTATTAACAATTTTTAAGGTTGTTAAATTTTTCCAAAGACTGTCCAGACCCCAATCGGGCGGTTTAATTCATCGCATTTTTACCTCAAATCAAGGGAATAATCTGAAAGTAAGAAAAATCATTTGTAATCCTCACAAGTTAAAAGTAAACAAACAAAACAGGAAGGACAATTAAAGATCTTAAAAATCAAATCCGAAAAAGAATAAAAAATTTAAATAATTCATTAAATTTAAAAAAATGAAATTAGAATAGTTTAAAATTCTATAAAATTTATCAAGTTCATAAGAAAGAAAAACTATGGCTTCGTAGTTTTATATTTTATATGTTAACAAACAAAAGGTCAAAATTAACACCCAACATTGAATATCCTACTTAGGATTATATATGCAGATTGTTATAAATTTTGTTACAGCTGAAGATTACCAGGATTGAACTCGAGATCTTGTAGTTCGTAGTCAGATAACATGGCCACAAGACTAAAACTGACCACTCAGTCTTGAAGATGTTATCTGGCTTATAAAGCTTCCACTGCAAATTTCGGAATCTTAAAAACTTCTTTATCTGTGTAATAAAAAATTCATAACACAATTGGGAATATAAATAATTACATAACAATTCATAACACAATTGGGAATATAAATAATTACATAACAATTCATAACATAATTACATAATAATTCATAACATAATTGGGAATATAAATAATTACAATAGAGAACTTTTTTTTGCTTGACTGATAGTAATTTATTCCATTTTTTAAACTTTGATATTTATTTTTTAAAATTTAATTGCATAGCTCTTAGGACATATAAACTACAAAAATGTTCTACTAATTTCTTTTTCAGATATTTTGAGTCTTCAAATAGTTCTATCTTTATAAACTTTCCGCAGGTGTAAAGAAATCAGCTAAAATCGAAAGAATCATTCTCGTTATATCATAATTATCGATAAAATAACACTTCACTTATACTATCGGATTTAGATAAGAAAAAAATACATACACCAGGGAACTTTCATGCTTCTAGCAGCGGCTAATAGTAAGTTCTATGTCTAATGATATGGTGAAGCAGTACAACTATCATAGTGAATAGGATTGATAATGATGGATGATAACAGCCGCTGATATTTTTATCATTGAAGAGACAGCGAGATGATTAATGTAAAATTAATTAATCATATAATTTTTGTGCTGTCAGAAACCGTAGAAACCTCAAATTCAGTATCGAAAGTTTCTAACTGGATGTTTTGTCAGATTATGTTGCAAAAAAGTTTGATTCTTACTATACAAAACTTCTCTTATGAGACATTAAATTTTATAAAGTAAATGCAAGTTTTGATATTGAATAAAATAAAATTACATCTTCAGAGAAAAATGGACTTCTTCCCAATAATTTTAAAATTTTCCGGAATTTTTCACCATCATCACTTCAGGAGTTTAATATAAAATTTTAATTCTTTTTCAGCTGTTGCATGAAAATGGTATTATAATTTATATTCTTAAATAAATTTCAAAAATACTTTTCATATCTTAATCAATAATAAGCGATAAATGTAGCAACTTTTGAAAAATTACTGGGAAGATAGGAAAATAAATGAAATTACGAAACTGCTTTTTCTGGTTATAATTTTTTTTTTCGTTAAAAAATAATAAATTCTATTTCAAACATATTTATTTAAAAAATTAATATTCATCCGATATGATAAATAAATATAAGCATAATAAATATTTAACTAAGCAAACGGAAAACACAAATGACATAAAACAGACTTTCAAATAAAAAACATTGAGAGAAAGAATATCAAGAAATATTTTTCGTCAGGATGATAATTGATATAGATAGGCGAAAAGGTATTTGTTGTTTTCCTGCGTAAAAGCTAAGAAACTAGCTTAAATACATTTTTTATGAAATCTACGATAGTAAATTTAAAGTTACTATCACGTGAGAAGATTATTTATCTTGATGTATTAAAGTTATTAATTATTTTAACCTGTTTTAAACAATCACGAGACACACACACACATATATATATATATATCGACACGTGTATAATCTAGCAGTTTCGTGCTTGTTTCAAAGCGGTTTAAACTGGTTAATGACTTAATTTAGACAATTCGTAAGAATTCTGAGAATGAATAATACGCAAACCAAGGTGTAACTTCAGTTGGCGATAAATCGTTAAATGTGACAACTTTCTGCATTATTTTCTAATAACTCTAAAAGCGATAAATCTCCAATTTGTTGGGTACGCATTTTGAGATTTCAAAAAACCTCAAACCGAAACAAAGATCAGATTCTCAAAGGATAATTAGAAATTAATTACTTGAAAACAAATCACCATACGAAGCAAAATTTTCAAAAAATAATCTTATAAGCATATATAGAACTGTAAAAAACAGCTATACATATTTTTGTAAACAAAATTTGACTTACTTGAAAGAAGATTAAAAAATATCATTAAAAAAAATTCTATTATTATGATAAACACTTTTCTGCATAAAATTTTATTTATTTACTTTAGTTTCAACTATATTAAAAACGATTTGAATTTTTTTTTAAAAATTAATATAATTATTTATTTTTAACATAACTTACTTGCAAAGTCAATTGCAGATTTATGCATGTTTTGGATTCAGAGAAAATAATGGTTACAAGATAGCTTCAATTTCCAGTTTTAGGTTTTCTCCTCAGAAAAAGTATCGGATTTCCTATTATCTCTGGCAGTTTTTATTCCGGTATAATTACGAACTGATTTCTAATGTAATAAAAAAATGTTTCCATACATTCTGAATTATTGATTACATTTTGGAAAAGATATTAAATGTTGGAATATGATAGTGTTCCGTCTCATAAATAATGTTCATCTTCTTATACCAAATTAACATCTGATATTTTCACTGAGCCTGAAATATGATTTATATATAATACTTAATGCAAGTGAAAGTCAACCATTAATGATTATTTGATACTTGTTGACGTAGTTAGAAGAAAACAAGAAAACGGATATCAAAGAAGAAATAAAAATACGATGTTCGAAAGAGAAATCTGAAGATGATAATTTTGATTCTTTTTAATGAGAAATGGAAATTCTGGAGATGATCAAAGTAACGTATCGTATATGGTTGATAACCATGATGTTACGAATTCTACCTGGTTCTCTTGTAGTTGGTGAATCCATGAAAATAAAATCAGCAGGCCTCAGTAGAAAACAACGACATTTATTGAACACAAAGACTTCGACAAACAACAGAAAGACGACAACAATATACAGACGAGACGTACACATAGTATAGCAGACAACGGCACTCTACAATACACAGTAGCTCACAAATAGTAATCGACCACAGCAGATAAAGCGTCCAGACAGAATCCAGCAGGAGAGGGGATCCTCGGGGATTCACTCTACGGTCTCTCTAAACGGCTGAAACTCCAACTGTCTCCTTTGTTTTAGCTGTCAACTCACTATCATACGACTGGCTACTCCACACACGACACTGCTTCCACAGTAGACATAGTAGACTCGGCACATAGCAGTTCCACACAACGCTGGCACTCCACCGTTGCTTAGCCCTCCTCTCGAAGACTCCTGACTTGTCTAGGACTCCGACAAAGCTTCAATTACCCCTACAGCTTCAGATTGCCGATCTTTTATAGTTCCCAGGAGGCGGAAAGAGAAGGTTCTGGGCGTATGTCAGTGTCTATTGGACGGATTGTTAAAATTTACGAAATGTCCAGCATTATCGATTTTCTCGCTAAATTCATCTCCAAACTCTGAGATCACTGACTTAGTACTCGAGCAGCCTCCAATACAGCTCATTGTACATCGGACTTTCTCGTGATAGAACGAACCATGCTGGGAAGAAACATTACAAATTCGTAACAATAGTTAATTTTTCAGCAAGCATGTATGCTTTGATTGATTATGTTAAAGATTCCAGAGTAAATTATCATTATTCGTTTGTCTGAAAGATTGGTGGAATTCACGACAATCATCTACATTCTACAAGTTTGAAACGCGTAAATATATGTTTAGAAATTAATTTTAATTTACAATTCCAAAATTAAAAGTAAAATTATACTACCTAAAGTTATCTCTAAATAAATGTTTTTGAAGAAGCGATTGATTGTAAGAAAAACTATTAACTGAAGTAGAGATGAAATTGTAAGTATATTTTCTATTATAAAATTTTACCATTAACCCAGAAGTAAATATATCATTGTTAACGAGTTATTTTTTAATTGTAAAAAAATTTTTATTGTAATCTCAGCATTACTGAGTTAAAAGATGAAAATCTCGAATCACATTATTATTAAAAGAATGACATATTTATTAAAAGTATAACAAAAGTTTTTGAAAAAAAACTTTATTTAGTAATCGACTATTGCCCAGAAAATTAAGTATGTTTCAAATTTGTTAATTCTAAATCCAACATATTATTCATAGCACTATATTTAATATAATAAGAATCTCTATACAATCTATTTGTACAATTTTGCATCATACAATTTACATGACGTTTGCCAACGTAAAATCGTTATGTCCATAACAAGTAAGTACGTTTAAGCTGCATAATATATGAAGGTAAGCTGACAAGCGGAATCGTCTTTGTCAAATTCATGTTTAAGTGAATCATATCATGATACAGAATTCGCGCTTTGATTGTCATAGGAATAACTGAATCTCTTTGAGGATCATTTATAGAATTGCACAATGCAGTGATTGTGCAATTATATCTGGTCTCAGCTAAATGGTGAATGCTCGTGTGTGTGTGTGTGTGTGTGTGTGTGTGTGTGTGTGTGTGTGTGTGTGTGTGTGTGTGTGTGTGTGTGTGTGTGTGTGTGTGTGTGTGTGTGTGTGTGGGTGTGTGTGTGTGTGTGTGTGTGTGTGTGTGTGTGTGTGTGTGTGTGTGTGCGCGCGCGCGCGCGCAAAGCGGACCTTCTTTATGAAAGGACCTTGATGTAATAGTACATTACGGGCCTTAATTTTTGTGAAGTAAAAAAAATGCGTTTATTTCCAATTCAGTCAACTGCTCCATTTAAACTTCTACCTTAATTCTTTTCATTCCGGTCGTGGTCGATGTCGGGATACCTTAATAAATCGATAATAGCCATTGAAAAGGGCTAATCACGTTTGCCCAATGGATATGTTACTCAGCTATTAACCAAAAGTTCCTAAGTTCTAAACTCCGTGAATCTCACTTTCTACATCGGGAACCTCGGACGATGAGCTAACGCAACCTTCCTTCGTATAGCTGTAGTTACGCCATCTACTCACAACCAAAATCGTCAGACTAACTTGAAGCAACAGCAACTCACGCAGGAACGCATGCATGTAATATACTTACTTCGCTCGCCATAACGCTTGGTACTACAAAAAAGTTAAGGCGCATTAGACACAACAGCCACATACATCACCACTCAACAGCTACACATAACCTTCGCCTCAATGAAGGGTGAGTTTGTGATGGTAATAAGACATTAACAGCCAAAGGAAAGGAATGATCAATTTTGTCTAATGGATATCTTACTCGGCTACTAATCGAAAGGTGTCAAGTTCTAAATTCAGCCAATCCAACTTTCCACACAGGTGAAGCAATAATGCAATGTGCATTGCTAAGAGTTGATCGTTTATATATCTTCGTTTTACTTTTTATTCGAGCTTAATACAAAGAAACATACACAAACGCACACAAAAAAATTATTATATTAGTGTAGAAAAAAAGTAAATAGATGATGATTTACAAGTCCTTTCGAACCCAATCTCAGCTTAGACTTCTGCGCCCAGAAGTCGAGACGTTCTGTCTTAACATGTCTCTAGGGGATTTCCTTATTCATAAATGGACATAATTTTCTCCTTTTTATATGTATCATTGCGATCATTGCCTAATAACGGAGTCAGTCGGCGCTCACACAGTAACGTGGAAATAAACGGACATACTTTCAATAAGTGTGAACGCTATTATTGTTCAGAACACTATTTTAATCACGGTGAAGTCCCCGTCAGTTTGGGGCCCCGGTTTATAATATTTACCGCACACCCTAGATGACCGGCCTTGTGTATGTTCGTGCAACACCTCCTAAAATACAAATGCTCAGTTCCGAATGCAATGACTCACAATGAGTCACCGGAAGCAGTCTGACGAGAGCAGGTGGATGCGTATTGCAGATGCGTAGAATGCATTCAAACCACTGACAATGGCTTTCCATCTTCTGTATTCCTTTCAGAAAACAACGCCAATGTATTTTTCATAAATAGATATTTTATGCCTTTCCATAATTCAGTTTTCAACTGCAATAT